>NQII01006697.1:0-65679 GCA_002778355.1 Clitarchus hookeri
CTATTGCTTTCTATTGACGTATACTTTTTGCAAAAAGAATTGAACACCCTGAAGGTGCCATCGCAGGGGCACGTATGTAGGACAGAAAACAACAAAATATTGTACAACACCAAGTATGTTTTACAGGGGACCAACACCCACAGGATGCATTTTGTATGGTGTTGGACCATCTGTAGACAGACACAGGTGGCGACACGGTTAGGCATGGAGGCATACAGATGTCAGATGTTCTTCTGAGGAAGATCCTGCCACAGCTGGCGCAAGTGACTCTCCAAATCCGCCATAGTTGCCTCTGGCCGAAGTTGCCATCTAATTTGCTCCCAAACGTGGGGATCTTGCTGGCCAAGGACGGAGACAAGCTAGATATACCTGTGCTGTGTGAGGCCGGGCATTATCCTGCTGGGAAATGGGGTTATCAAGCTGCACCAGGAAAGGGAGCGCGCACATGGTCGCAGAATTTCCTGGATATATCACCGCGCCATCAGGGTTCTTCAGTAACCATCAGTGGGTGCGGGAATCGTAGGAAATGATACCCCACACAATGACACGTCTCTTTGGGGCAGCGTACCACTCTACAATGAAGCGTGGATCATAGCGCTGGCCGAGACATCTTCAGACTCGAATTGGCGGTCGTCTGTATCCAGACAGAACCGCGATTCGTCGTTGAACACAACTCGTTGCCAATCCACAAGATTCCATGCTGCCCGTTGCCGGCAGGTCACATGTTCTCGGCGATATGCTCAGGTCGTAATTGTAGACGTCGCAAGGGACGCCGCGATGATATATCTCACTGGATATGATACAGGTGGACACAGGCGTATCTCCAGCTGTCGTGACGTTCCTGGGTGTTGTGCAGCGACTCCCGTGGAATGCTTACAGCCTGTCGTACGATGAAACGATCCTCCCTGCTGGTGATCCGCCTGGGTCGATCCGAGCCTTCTTAACGGGGGTGTGTGCCCTCCTGTTCTCACTGCGTCCAACACCGATCCACAGTGTAGGTAGAATAGTTCAGGTAGCGAGCAATGCTCGAAACGTCCGACCTGCTTTTTGGAGGCCGATGATGTGGCCTCTCTCAAACTCATCCAGCTGGGAAAAAGCTTTTCGAATGCGTCGTTGGGACATACTGTGTGTTCACTGAACCTGGCTCTGTGGCTCACGTTGCTATAAGGACTTATTAAGTGTATTGCGGTTATGAATGGAGGTAAATGTATACCCCCTAGTGCCGCATCCGTGCAAGTAAAACGCATTAAATGCAAATGGGACACCTGTCGGGCTATGATGATACTTTGTGGCAAACTTCGTTGTACTCGCGCGATTCGTTCACGGTGATACGTTTTTTTTTGCAAATGAGTGTATTTGAACACAAAATACTCATCGTACCAGTATGAACATTACTATCTAATATTATCGACCTCCCTTTTTAGTAAATGGGCCAATACAGAAAGTAATAAACATAATATACACTGTTATATTGTGGCGCCCCCTCGTGAAGTCTTTGGCAACCGTTAATAAGACTATGGTGGGCGGGGGGAATTACACCCCCTGTTGTCAACCCTCTTCTCGACACCCCTGGATTCCTGTCATGGCCACATGTAGTCTACTTCAGCATTAACACGCTGACTGGAGTAGTTACAGTAATAAAGGTACATTTTCAACATTTCGTTAAAACTGTAATGTTTAAAGTGGTGGCCAGTAGAATTATTATGATGAGTCCAGGGAATCGACGTCTGGCGTAGAAGCTAGACACCGGCCGCCATCTTGGATTCATATGACCTTATCCTTTAACCCAAAAATCCAAAAAATTAAAAATATCTATAAACAATTACATAAAAAATATAAAAAAATTATTTAGAAAATTATTTAAAAAATGTATTTTAAAAGAACTTAAATTTTTGGAGGTCCCCACGCCTCCTCCACTCATACTCATTCCACCATCTTGGAAAGTGTGACATCTTTATCTGTATCTTGTACAGTGTGTGGGCAGTCGAGTCTCCTGTGGCTGTACCTTTAAGGTTAAACGGGAGTATAATCCAGAGCAACTACGGTGTGCACAGCGCCCAGCACTAGTTGTTAATACACCCACAAAGTCATCTCAGGCATTATGTTGCCACTTCAGATGTTTGAGTAATCCATGCTATGCACACCGGCCAGTCCCATAAAGTCTGAACACATACAATAATTGGCACCGCAGTGCTTTAATTGGCTGCAGTTGAATCAAATCCAATAGAAGGAGATTACGCTCCTTCCAATCGCGGTGGGTGGGCGTGGATACCATCTCTCCTATCAATAGCATTGTACAGAGTTGAATATGCTCGCGCCACCTTGATGGGGCCCAGGACTATCCAACCTCTACTAGGCAGACCAGACCGTCGTCCCTTCATTAGCGAGCATCAACCCATCGAAACTGGGTCCGACGACACTCCGCTTTTATTCCCCAAAGGTTACTCGAGTGACAAGAGCCCATCACCAAACCTAGCACTGTGTGTCGTGGAGGTTCGGTGGGAGGGAATGCCCTCTTTATCCCCGGCTACTGAGGTCGCACGCGCTGCAGCCCTCCAGGCAAATACCCGCCTGCAGGCCTCCTCCCAGCAGGATATTCAACCAATGCCAGCCACCGTCCGCCATCTGGTTTTTTTCGTTTGTCATTTGTTTATACATACAATACTGGAGTTNTTAAAACTGTAATGTTTAAAGTGGTGGCCAGTAGAATTATTATGATGAGTCCAGGGAATCGACGTCTGGCGTAGAAGCTAGACACCGGCCGCCATCTTGGATTCATATGACCTTATCCTTTAACCCAAAAATCCAAAAAATTAAAAATATCTATAAACAATTACATAAAAAATATAAAAAAATTATTTAGAAAATTATTTAAAAAATGTATTTTAAAAGAACTTAAATTTTTGGAGGTCCCCACGCCTCCTCCACTCATACTCATTCCACCATCTTGGAAAGTGTGACATCTTTATCTGTATCTTGTACAGTGTGTGGGCAGTCGAGTCTCCTGTGGCTGTACCTTTAAGGTTAAACGGGAGTATAATCCAGAGCAACTACGGTGTGCACAGCGCCCAGCACTAGTTGTTAATACACCCACAAAGTCATCTCAGGCATTATGTTGCCACTTCAGATGTTTGAGTAATCCATGCTATGCACACCGGCCAGTCCCATAAAGTCTGAACACATACAATAATTGGCACCGCAGTGCTTTAATTGGCTGCAGTTGAATCAAATCCAATAGAAGGAGATTACGCTCCTTCCAATCGCGGTGGGTGGGCGTGGATACCATCTCTCCTATCAATAGCATTGTACAGAGTTGAATATGCTCGCGCCACCTTGATGGGGCCCAGGACTATCCAACCTCTACTAGGCAGACCAGACCGTCGTCCCTTCATTAGCGAGCATCAACCCATCGAAACTGGGTCCGACGACACTCCGCTTTTATTCCCCAAAGGTTACTCGAGTGACAAGAGCCCATCACCAAACCTAGCACTGTGTGTCGTGGAGGTTCGGTGGGAGGGAATGCCCTCTTTATCCCCGGCTACTGAGGTCGCACGCGCTGCAGCCCTCCAGGCAAATACCCGCCTGCAGGCCTCCTCCCAGCAGGATATTCAACCAATGCCAGCCACCGTCCGCCATCTGGTTTTTTTCGTTTGTCATTTGTTTATACATACAATACTGGAGTTTGTCTCTCACCTTCGTTCAACCGCCCTCTTGGTTTTTTTCGTTTGTCATTTGTTTTACATTGCTGGTGTTGAACCCGGTACCGCGCCCAGCAGACGTCTGACCTCCTCCACTCCCCCTTCCTATATATTTAATTGACCAATTTCCTCACCCTTGATTCCCATTGGTTAATTTCTCACCCCCTTCATATATATTTAATTGCTCCGCCAATGTTTCTCATTGGCTAATTACTTGGGTGTTTTCGGAAACCTTCGTTCCGACCAATCGAGGGCCTACTTTAATTGTTGTCGGCGGCAATACCTATGTTATTAATTTGGTGACTATCTTAAATGGTTAGGAAATTAAAGCCAACTATTCTTATATGTAGACTTAGCATAGTTGACCATGTGGTACTTTTCGCCGTCGGAAGTGATGTCTATGTTATGAATTTGGTGGCTGTATCTTAAACAGTTCGGAAATTACAGCCAACTATGCTTATAAGCGAGTTTATGGCGTACTTGACGTGCGCGAGGTGCGACATATGATAGGTTCTGGCACACCTGGCATCCTGGCGCAGATCCGAGATACAGATGTGCGCGTGTTCGACAGTTAGAAAATTACAGCCAACTATGCTTATACGTGGGATTAAGGCGTATTTGACGCGTGCGCGGTGCGAAGTATGTTAGGTTCTGGCACGCCTGGCGACCTGGTAGGGATCCGAGATACAGAAGTGCATGCTATCGACATTTCAGTCATTACAGCCAACTGAAGGAATGGGAGAAGTTGCATGATGGGGCAATGAACTCGAATATTCTTCAGACAAGATAGGTGGTGCTGGCATGGAATTACAGAGTGAGAAGTGGGCGGTATTTTATAGGTGAGAGAGCGACCACACTGCTGCTGACAAAAGCTGTGTAAGTGTAATTAGTGTTTTTTTCCTACTGCTAGTTGTTACAGAACAATAGGAAAGAATTTTCCCGCACACGAGTGGCGGCTACGTACCGTACCTCGCTGGCGCAGACAAGTTGGAGGTGCAGAAGTTCACGTGCGCACTCGAATGATCGGACAAGCTGGAGAGAGAGAGACATGCGAACATGAGCGAGACACATATACGTTGCTGCACAATTGGTTCTGTATGAATGCATATAAATTTTATGTAGAGACGCGATCTGCCCACTTATATATATATATATACTTTTTTCTGAATGTTAGAATGACGGTATTTTTTTCATGCTATTAATTTACATAAATATAAATAAATATATACAGGGGATGGACAAAATAATGTGAACACCATGCAATATAGTACATTTTGTTGCATGATGGCAACACTGCTTCCGTGTGAATAATGCGACGCGTATGTATTGCACAGTTTACGTGCCAAGTCTTGTAGGTTATATTTCAGTGTATTATACGCTTTGTTCCGCGACGGTTAAAACAAGCGATCGGTGAAATATGTGATCTCTCAGACTTCGAAAGAGGGCAAATCGTTGGTGCTCGGTTAGCGGGAGCGTCTGTGACGAAAACAGCTGAATTGTTTAACGCTTCACGAGCGACAGTATCCACGGTAATGACAGCATACACAAAACATGGTAAAACATCATCGGCGAAGAGGAATAGTGGGCGAAACCCAACGTTAACTGACAGAGACCGACGAACATTAAAAAGAATTGTGGCCAGACAACATAAAACTACTGAGGCAAAAGTGACAGCGGAACTCAACACTTACTTGGGTAATAAAATACGGTTTCGACAAAAAGAGTACGGCGGGAGCTCCACAAAACTAACATTCATGGAAGGGCTGCAATTGCGAAACCTTTTATAGCGGAAGCCAACGCTAAGATTAGAAAGAAGTGGTGCCATGATCATAAAACCTGGACACCTGATGATTGGAAGAATGTGGTATGGTCCGATGAATCATCGTTTACATTGTTTCCTACAAACGGCCAGGTTTATGTATGGAGAACCCCACCAAAAGAAGCCTACGATCAAGACTGCCTGCNCCAAAAGAAGCCTACGATCAAGACTGCCTGCTTCCTACAGTCAAGCATGGGGGAGGTTCCGTTATGATTTGGGCGGCTATATCGTGGTATTCAGCTNTGACCAAGCCACGACTTTCCAGTCGTCCAGGGTCCAACCGATATGTTCACGAGCCCAGGAGAGGCACTGCAGGCGATGTTGTGCTGTTAGTAAAGGCACTCGAGTCGGTCTTCTGCTGGCATAGCCCAGTATAGCCAAAGTTCGCCGCACTGTCCTAACGGACACGCCCATCGTACGTCCCACATTGATTCCTGCGGTTATTTCACGCAGTGTTACTTGTCTGTTAACACTGACCATTCTGCGCACACATCGTTGGTCTCGTCATTAAGTGTAGGCGGTCGGCCACTGCGTTGTCCATAGTGGGAGGTTATGCCTGAAATTAGGTATTCTCGGCACACTCTTGACACTGTGGATCTAGGAATGTTGAATTCCCTAACCATTTCCGAAATGGAATGTCCCATGCGTGTAGCTCCAACTACCATTCTGCGTTCAAAGTCTGTTAATTCCCGTCGTGCGACTATAATCACGTCAGAAACCTTTTCACATGAATTACTTGACTACAAATGAAAGCCCAACCAATGCACTGCCCATTTATACATTTTGTATGCGATACTTCTTCCATATGTATATTTGCATATTGCTATCCCATGACTTTTGTCACCTCTATTTCTTCTCATAACCATGCAGTGGCAATTTTATATATAATGTGCACATTATTTTTTTCCCACATGTCGGAGTGGTAATAACTCTCTCTCTCTCTCTCTCTCTCTCTCTCTCTCTCTCTCTATATATATATATATATTCGTTGTTAAACATCTTCTTCTCCTAGATGTCGCAGTGATCTTGTGGTAAAGATGCCCGAACTGGTGACCCAAGGGGTGTCGGAACGATCCTACATGCCCCCCAGGAATTTAAGTTCTGAGACACCTACCGAATAAAAAAAACTCTCAGTGCTCCTGGCAGCCACCATTTGAACTACGCCCCCCGATGCTAGCGCGCCCCTGCAGGCGGCGAGGGAACCAACTCATATGCATAAAATGGCCATGCTGACACCAGCGCTCCTAGCTGCGAACTGTAAACCTTCAAACACTCTGGTGACGAACATCAAAGAAGATCGCCTACAGCAGACGATGCGGGTGGCAGGCGCGGGTATTAAAGATAGCTTATCATACTCTGGTGATGGATGCGGGAATCAAATATGGTTACCTACAGCAGACGACTGTGATGAGGGAACATCCAAGACTGGACTCGAAAATCAAGAGAGAGGAAGGGGTGAAAATAAAGGAGACCGGAAGGAATATTAGAAACCCCCTCCAAGNGGTGACGAACATCAAAGAAGATCGCCTACAGCAGACGATGCGGGTGGCAGGCGCGGGTATTAAAGATAGCTTATCATACTCTGGTGATGGATGCGGGAATCAAATATGGTTACCTACAGCAGACGACTGTGATGAGGGAACATCCAAGACTGGACTCGAAAATCAAGAGAGAGGAAGGGGTGAAAATAAAGGAGACCGGAAGGAATATTAGAAACCCCCTCCAAGGGATAGACCGAACGAGAGAGACAGAAAGTAATGAGAGAGCATGATAATAAAAAATACAAGAGAGAAAATAAAGAAGATCAGAAGGAACCTCCCCCCCCCCCCNCCCCAGGGATAGAATTGGCGAGAGCGAGAGAAAAGAAGGAATGCCAGAGCATGAGAAAAAATAACATCGGAATGACAGTGCTGGAAAAAAAGAATCGGAATGCAAGAGCATGAAGAGTCGAGGTGGAATGATAGAGCAGGAGGGAAAAAGGTAAATTCCGTGAGAAATAAGGTAAACTCCAGAGGGAAATACAAGATGGCCGCTGCTGAAGAGGAATGACGGAGCAGGAGGTTTCCGCATTACGTTATCCAAGATGGCCGCCGTGGCTTATGAACCAGCAGCCAGGTGATGGGGAACATACCATTTCCTACTACTTACAACAAATAAAACTTAAAAAAGAAAAATTAAACTGCAATATATATTACACATAATTTTTAATAAACTCTAAAACATATTTCTAAGATTTTTTTTGTAACAGTTGGGCATTATTATAGTGCTGCTCATATACTTACAAGATATACTCTCTGAAGTCTATCTAAACTAAATTTTAGTTCGTTCTAAATAATGTCATTAATTATTCACATAAATAAATTGCGTGGTAATTTTTTTGATGATGAGATTCCGTTTAACATTACAAAATCTTGCTAGAAAATATAAAGACAATCCTTAAAATAGCATTANTTTTTGATGATGAGATTCCGTTTAACATTACAAAATCTTGCTAGAAAATATAAAGACAATCCTTAAAATAGCATTGTTAGGTCTATATAATATAAGATAATATTTAAAACGTGTGACACGAAAACAAATAATTTTTTAAAAAGTATTTTTATGTTTTAATTAATGTCTTATTGGGTCTACTGTATGTCAATTTCCAGGGCATAAAAACCAANTGGGTCTACTGTATGTCAATTTCCAGGGCATAAAAACCAATGTTTGTAACTCAGCATGCAGATAACGACACTGCTCCAAGCTGAACCCATGTCGTGCAAGAGCGTCTGTTGTAGCAAGCAAGAACGATAACGCAAACAACTGCATTGTGCGAGCAACACAAGTGGCAGGCCTAACACATTCATAGTATACAGCAGCGGTACTACCCAATATGAAAATATCAGAATTTCGTTTGACGAACATTCTCTAACAAACTGTTTTAGAAAAAAATAACATTTTGCTGGTAGTGATCTATTCAATAACACATTATAAAGATAATTTTACCCCTTCTANTTTTTGATGATGAGATTCCGTTTAACATTACAAAATCTTGCTAGAAAATATAAAGACAATCCTTAAAATAGCATTATTAGGTCTATATAATATAAGATAATATTTAAAACGTGTGACACGAAAACAAATAATTTTTTAAAAAGTATTTTTATGTTTTAATTAATGTCTTATTGGGACTACTGTATGTCAATTTCCAGGGCATAAAAACCGATGTTTGTAACTCAGCATGCAGATAACGACACTGCTCCAAGCTGAACCCATGTCGTGCAAGAGCGTCTGTTGTAGCAAGCAAGAACGATAACGCAAACAACTGCATTGTGCGAGCAACACAAGTGGCAGGCCTAACACATTGATAGTATACAGCAGCGGTACTACCCAATATGAAAATATCAGAATTTCGTTTGACAAACATTCTCTGACAAACGGTTTTAGAAAAAAATAACATTTTGCTGGTAGTGATCTATTCAATAACACATTATAAAGATAATTTTACCCCTTCTANGTTTTAGAAAAAAATAACATTTTGCTGGTAGTGATCTATTCAATAACACATTATAAAGATAATTTTACCCCTTCTACTCTGTGTCGATGTGTACAGGCATGAGGGTGAATATGTCTACCCCGTTACATGCCTGTAGCATGGCGACAATTTCAAAATGTCATTTAAATATGCAGACGATAACGTTTCATATCACAACCGGCGAGTGAACACGTTATGCGGCGCAAGTTGTAGCCCCGCTGGAACAGACAGCTACAAATCCCGTCCTGAGACTGTTGAAGTTAGCCTAGTTTCCAACATACGGAGGCGGGTTACCTTTCGTAACACTAAGCGGGACCTTTCGTATTTCGACTGTCGGGTGCGGTAAGCATCACTAAGTGAGACGCTTAATGTTAAGCCACATACCTCAAACAGCGCATGCGCCCAGGAAGCAGCGCCCTTGGATTTGGGGGCCATACGAGAAATGTAAACAAACAGCGCACCGCAAAGGAGCGCACGGTCTTAGGTCTGAGACACGAGGATCGACACTTCAAGTCTTATGCTCTTAAGGTGGATACATCCTCATCCATCTATAATTTTTTTACCCACCTTCGTAGTCAAACTTAAGACCGGGCATCAAAAATCAAAGCTTGACAAGACTTAAAAGGCTCCTTAACAGAATTTAAAAAATTNGTCAAACTTAAGACCGGGCATCAAAAATCAAAGCTTGACAAGACTTAAAAGGCTCCTTAACAGAATTTAAAAAATGTTTACTGTTTCAGTTATATTCGTATTTGTCCAGGTGGATAAAAAATTAGTAAATAATCAGGGAATCTTTGATTATTGTCAAATATGTGAAACGAATAACGGGAGAAAAAAAATTTAATTTCGGAGTAACTAAGATGTTCCCTGTGCCTTGACAAAGTTGATTTATAAATATTGAATCTGGAAATTAAGTCANAATTTCGGAGTAACTAAGATGTTCCCTGTGCCTTGACAAAGTTGATTTATAAATATTGAATCTGGAAATTAAGTCATGGAGGACATAAACCCTAAATGACGGGATCTCTCCTTCGTGAGGTGACCTCCGTTGCTGCGTGTGCTTGAACCTCATTTAGGACGCGTAATTAGATATATGAAAACATGTTTTCTCCTAGTTTTCCGTATTGAGAGTAAAATTAAAAAAAATAGCGGCNCCTAGTTTTCCGTATTGAGAGTAAAATTAAAAAAAATAGCGGCGTGAAAGATGTTAGGTTTATTGATACTGGCTTATTGGCTTATTAATATTCTCGTTTTTATGCCGCTAACAGAAATTTACAAGCAAAAGCTTAGCAGCTCCTATGGCTTACCTGAGATATGAGCACGGCACCTCTTGGTGTATTTGTATATTATTTTAATTTCAATGTAAAGCAGGTGTATTGTTGTCGTTTTTCGAAGTTTGAGTATGTGGTTTTCATTTTATAGTGAATTATGGTGGATTTTCACTTGTGGCCTGGTGGAATTTTCCATCCAAGTTTTGGCAACACTGAATATCACTGTTTATCCTATATTCATTCTTCTCTTATCCATGGACAGTGAACAGTGTTTGCAAACTAATTAGATTGTTGATTCGTTGAGGTGTGCGAGTATGAGGCATGTCAATAATTTTTCCTTAAAACGAGCATACTAATTGAATGGATTATTTTTTTAAAACATAAACCATATGCACTTCAGATTAATGACCGGTTTCACCAAACTGGAATAAACTTGCCGCAGTCCGAAATAAAAAAAAAGTTATTTCGCAATTACAATAATGATTCATTTAAAGGCATTTTAGTTAGAGCTTCTTAAATAAACACGTGGTACAGATAGACTTCCCCAATACCTTAAAAGGAAAATATGTNGGCATTTTAGTTAGAGCTTCTTAAATAAACACGTGGTACAGATAGACTTCCCCAATACCTTAAAAGGAAAATATGCCCTTAAAAAGATACGCGAAAGAAGATGTGTTGGAAAGCATGATGCTGATTTAATATTTTCGGTGACACGTCCTTGCCTCCATACAGACTTGCAAACGATTTTTCAGTCATCTAAACAAAGAGAAAGTAATGCATTTTCACTCCTTCACTCTATAATATAATCGTCAAAGTTCCTCGTTAGTGTGGTTGTTCTGGCTGACACTTGAGACTATTCGGAAATATTACATGCAGAGTAACTGGGTCTACTCGAACCGACTCGAAGCAGTGCAGCTCGTGGAAGCAACAGTAACAAGTCTCAAAGAGCAACGTGACAAAAGTATTTACTCATTCAAACAATGTGGCGCTGGCTTAACCAGAGTACTCTTTGCACATCACTCTGGTGGGGGGAGAGGCGCAATTGGGNCACGCATCACAGCGACATTCAATAAGTTAGTGTGCTGGCGCCTGGAGTGTAGGCTGCAATGAACTTCAGAACCCATGAACTACGTATTTACTTCAAGAGTTTACATACAGAAAACTTTTGCGTGGTGCCACGAAAAGTGTCAGTGTACACATAGCACCTGACCTGCCCATGTTTGGGGGCATAATTTCTCATACTATTTATTACTGCAATAAATAACAGTGTGTGCGACTCAATTGTATAAAATAAACATACCATATTTTTTTCAAAATTAATCAATAACAACCACGAATTCGGTTAAATCGTAAACTTGTGTTTATTTATTAAATCTTAGTCTTCATTCTGTTACTCTATGCCCCCTCCAGAAAATAGTGTTGGATCCGCCCCAGACCACGCCTATTTCCATTCTGTTATGCCATTTGGTGTGATATTATGGGCACAATCTTCACATCATAAGTAAATTTTTACGTTTTATAAAAATAGCCATCATAATTATAGCACGAACAAAAAAACTAGACTCGTGTCACACTCTTTTTAAAAAACTTAACATTCTCACGCTTCCTTTACAATATATATTCTCGTTGATTAGATTTGTTGTAAAAAAACTGGATTATTCTGATATAAAGTCAGATGTGCACACACACAACACCAGAAACAAAAATGACGTGCACTTGCCACTTAACAGGCTAAAACTTGGTCAGAAAGGTGCATATTTCTCGGGAATAAAAATGTTTAATAAATTATCTAGTGATATAAAAGAATTAGCCCCAAGAAATTAAAGGGAGACTGATATCTTTCCTCTCAACAAACACCTTTTACTCAGGGGATGAATTCCTTGGTATATGATTCCTTTGTGCATGTATGTACCTATGTTTGTGCTTAATGCGTCTATAAGTAGATAATCATTGCCTAAGTTACAGTTTTCTTGTCACTAATTGTATTCTGTACTTTTATATAGGTTTAACTCTGGGAACATATTACATTTGTATTATATTTTGTAAAAAAAAAAATATATATTTATGCATTTTAATGGTAACATTTCTTTAAGTTGAATTAGGTTGTAATCAAGCCCATCTCATGTTCAATTCTATTTTGTCTGTAAGATGTACCGTTTTGACTTGTTGCATATCCTCATCTAATGCATTGTTCTGTTCTCTGCATTGCATATACGTGTGTGTTGTGTCTGTAAAATGTACTTTCTGAATTGTTAAATATCCTGGAGTATCACTAGGCCACTTTGGATCTAAGGAATGCAAAATAATTGAATAAATAAATAAACGTTATCGTAATCTCTACTAACTATATTTTGCGAGACAGGTGTTCGTGTGTTTGTAAACATAACATGGTGCGGGGATACATTTTTCACCATGGAAACAGACGGAAATCGAACATTTTCAAAACTTCAATTTTCGTGCAAGGCTCCAAAGCGACAGAACTCCCGGTGATGACTCGGTGCGTACAGATGAGTCATGCCAACCACGTTCTCGGAAACTCATACTTATCAACGTATGCACCGGTGTACACTGTACACATTGGGTAACGACTCTTTTGATTGCGTGCAGCTATGAATGTGCACCGGAATGTAATGGATACAATTTTAAAACACAATAAGAAAAATTTAGATTTAAAGGTGGAGTTATGGAAGTTGAAGTTGTTGCAGAACATTCACGACTGGCGTGTCCGCCGGTGAATTTCCGAATACGCGGCAAGTGTTTGACACGAAAAGGTCACAGTTCAGCTTCTCGTCACATAACTGTCGTCTGTCGATACTTCAGCGAGTGTAAATATAAAAAACCCTTACATCAAAGCAGTTATAATTTAGTTTCCATTGACAAATGGCTAAACACCAACGCTCTCTCTCCTCGCCCCCCCCCTTTTTTATTTCTTCTATCTATCTCTCACACACACATAGAATACATTCTCTTTTCTGAAGCCCTGCTGAAGTTCTGCTTTCAGCATATTCCTCCGCTCCATGCAAACAAAGCTTAACTAAGTCTATATAATTACACCAAAAGGAACAGCGCACCGCATTCATGTGTACTCAGTTTAATAATATTGTGCATGAGAATTACTTGTTACTAAGCATTACCAGCACACCTATTTTCTCTGTTTTTATTCATATTACATAATTAGAAATGAAATATCAAGTGTAGACAAAATATAAGCAAAAGTTCAATTTAACAAANAGACAAAATATAAGCAAAAGTTCAATTTAACAAAAATTAGTTATCTTTATGTTAACAGAAATATAAAACGCTTGTAGGTATGACGTACTTAGGAAACAAGCAAAAACATCGTATATGGGGTTATTTTTCAAAGGCTTGATTCAAAAAGTGTCAAGATACCGCGAATAGACTATATACAGCGCAGGGCGGAGTTCAACGACAAACTTCGCGATGTGATTCTTTATGCAAAATCAAATGAAAAACTGACACTTTTTACCTNTACTAAGCATTACCAGCACACCTATTTTCTCTGTTTTTATTCATATTACATAATTAGAAATGAAATATCAAGTGTCGACAAAATATAAGCAAAAGTTCAATTTAACAAAAATTAGTTATCTTTATGTTAACAGAAATATAAAACACTTGTAGGTATGACGTACTTAGGAAACAAGCAAAAACATCGTATATGGGGTTATTTTTCAAAGGCTTGATTCAAAAAGTGTCAAGATACCGCGAATAGACTATATACAGCGTAGGGCGGAGTTCAACGACAAACTTCGCGATGTGATTCTTTATGCAAAATCAAATGAAAAACTGACACTTTTTACCTNAGGGCGGAGTTCAACGACAAACTTCGCGATGTGATTCTTTATGCAAAATCAAATGAAAAACTGACACTTTTTACCTAAACGGAATATGAAGGGAGATATACATAAGCCCTCAAAAATTGAGATTGTAAACTATGTTTTTTTGCAAAATATCGGAAATGGAGTGAGTTTAAATTATAAGTCCCCGAACATTGTTTTATGATATCGGAATCTTCAACCTAAGAGCAGACTTTCACAAATACCTCCCCATGTATTGAAAACAACAGGAGTAGATACCATCTTTTTTCAGGCAAATTTTTCACCGTTAGGAATTAGGAACGTTTAATCGTGCCCTCCCAAACAAAATGTTACATGTCCCAGCAAAGAAATGCTCTTTTATGCATCTCTTAATTTAAGTGTACAAGTAAGCTATTAAGTCATTAAGTTCTGTATCACTGGGCTACGAATAGTGTCTCCTTAATTTAGGCGCGGATAATATTTTTCCTCGCTGCTTTGTGGCACAGACGGTCTGTGCCTACGCTGCTGTACATTTTTTCCATGCCCAAGGCACACGAGACGTCTCGGAAATAGTCGAAGTGTGGTAGAATCGGGGCACAAGCCATCTGTGCCTACGCGGTTCAGGCTGTGCTGTAACAGCTCGATAGATGGCAGGCGTGTCTCGTCTGCGATACTTATTTTAATATGTCGCAGGTCACAACAATGTATTTTCGACGTCAACGCATTATGTAGGCTACTGTTACTATATTATATTCAAGGTTTGAAAATTTGTGGATATTTTAAAAACAACAGTGTATTATATCATAGTTATTAAAGTTTTTTGTGTATTATTCAGTACAAGGCCGCCAGAATCAGCAGCAGCCCCGACACAATGAATCACTACAGGAAATACTGAACAATTTTGAGAAAGGTTATAAAATCTGCAAAAAAAGAATTTTTTCTGTAAACTCATCCAGAATTCTCAAAAAAAAGATAATCACGACATAGAATATTGTAAAAAAACACAACAGGAAGAACAACAGAGCAATGTCCAGTTGTAAACCTAAAAGTAAACAACTATCTCCTCAGACCCTAAATGAGTCGCAGATAAATTTGATTCATTTTACTTAAATGTCGTAGAAAACATGATTAACAAAAATATTAAACAATATATAAAACATATTCCTACACTCCAGGGTACTGAATATCCTGCTATATATTTTACATACACAACCCGAAAAGAAGTGGAGAAAACAATCAATTATTTGCAACCAAAATTATCAAGTGGCTATGATTGCATTAGTTNACAACCCGAAAAGAAGTGGAGAAAACAATCAATTATTTGCAACCAAAATTATCAAGTGGCTATGATTGCATTAGTCGTAGGTTATTAAACCAATGCGCTTTTGAATTCAGTGTTCCATTAAGCTATATTTGTAATGCTATCTTCAATACAGGATTGTTTCCAGACAAACTCAAATGGGCTATGGTAACACGTTTTCAAAAGTAATTGAAAAACTAATTTACAGGAGATTACTGCAATATTTTGAGAATCACAAACTTTTATCAAATTTTTAGCTTGGCTTTAGAAAAAATACTTCAACAAATGATGCAATTTTCAAACTAACAAATTGCATTCTTAATGCACTTTATAAAAAGATGCCATCTAACGAAATATTTTGCGACCTCACTAAAGCATTTTACTGAGTAAATCACAACATACTTATAGAAAATTAAAGTTTTATAGAGTCTCGGGTACACCCAATAAACTAATAAGCTCATACCTTTCAAACAGACAACAAGCGCGGATCAAAGTAAAAACTACTTAATTCTACTCTGTACCAGGAAAAAATCAAGCATGGGGTCCCGCAAGGCTCAATATTAGGCCCCATACTCTTCCTAGTTTATATAAATGAGCTCCCGTGTTGTTGCAACTGCTCAGGACCCACAGTTTACGTTTAAAACGTACACAAACCTTTCGGCGGTAGCGANCTATATATTTTACATACACAACCCGAAAAGAAGTGGAGAAAACAATCAATTATTTGCAACCAAAATTATCAAGTGGCTATGATTGCATTAGTTGTAGGTTATTAAACCAATGCGCTTTTGAATTCAGTGTTCCATTAAGCCATATTTGTAATGCTATCTTCAATACAGGATTGTTTCCAGACAAACTCAAATGGGCTATGGTAACACGTTTTCAAAAGTAATTGAAAAACTAATTTACAGGAGATTACTGCAATATTTTGAGAATCACAAACTTTTATCAAATTTTTAGCTTGGCTTTAGAAAAAATACTTCAACAAATGATGCAATTTTCAAACTAACAAATTGCATTCTTAATGCACTTTATAAAAAGATGCCATCTAACGGAATATTTTGCGACCTCACTAAAGCATTTTACTGAGTAAATCACAACATACTTATAGAAAATTAAAGTTTTATAGAGTCTCGGGTACACCCAATAAACTAATAAGCTCATACCTTTCAAACAGACAANGTCTCGGGTACACCCAATAATCTAATAAGCTCATACCTTTCAAACAGACAACAAGCGCGGATCAAAGTAAAAACTACTTAATTCTACTCTGTACCAGGAAAAAATCAAGCATGGGGTCCCGCAAGGCTCAATATTAGGCCCCATACTCTTCCTAGTTTATATAAATGAGCTCCCGTGTTGTTGCAACTGCTCAGGACCCACAGTTTACGTTTAAAACGTACACAAACCTTTCGGCGGTAGCGAGCTACTAGCGATACATTTCCAGGCGCGTAAGCAATATCGGTGCTTCCTGCAGGGAATCACACACCGACTGTCACCAGAAACAAAAAGGCAGCTTCAGCACTGTAAACTTATTACGGTACATGTTTACAGTAAGTGTAGTAAATGTCATCCACCATCGTTTTTGCATTGAATACAGAATTTGCAGTCACTTTGCTTAGTACCACTCCATCATGACATAATAGGGCGATATTTTGAGTGCTACCAACTNCATTTTTCCCACAGGCTTTTGTACTTTTGCCTACGTTTTGTTTGCTTTGTATGATCCGATTCCAGTAATCGTTTTTTAGGTGTACTTAGAGATATACATTTATCTGCATCCATAACTAAAGAATTATCACACACAATTTATATGTACAACACTACACACCAAGCAAAAACGGAAAACAATAATTTGAACTTCGAAATTTTCCAAAACCAACAGCAACACAAGTTACACACACAAGTGGACAAGTTGACATGATAATGTTATTTGACATTGACATTTTAGGTTACGTTCAAAAGCGACAGTGCTGCTTTGCATTTAATTTTATCGACGCGATGCGTTCTGTTCCACGCAATATTCGCTTTACCTTTTTATTTTTTTTCGTAAACAATTAAATAAAACCTTCAAACGTCGAAATAGGTAAAATAAAGTATTTTCACGTACTTTATTGTCCTCATAAAGTATAAAGTACGTTTAACCGAAATAGAGTACAATACTTTATTATAAAGTACGGGTGGCAACCCTATCGCTACTAGCGATACATTTCCAGGCGCGTAAGCAATATCGGTGCTTCCTGCAGGGAATCACACACCGATTGTCACCAGNTTAGGGTTGCCACCTTTTTTTTCAAGCAATTAGAGTACATTTCCTTTCTAAGGTAAAAAAAAAGTACAACATCTTAAAATAGAGTATTATTTATTTAACCTACTATTTTTTTTCCATATATATTTTTTGTTGCTTCTGGCAACATCTAACAAATATTTATTTTCAAAGAACGTTTTCACGGCGTCTTTACAATCTATGATCATATTTAAATATATAAATAATTCATTTTTCCCACAGGCTTTTGTACTTTTGCCTTCGTTTTGTTTGCTTTGTATGATCCGATTCCAGTAATCGTTTTTTAGGTGTACTTAGAGATATACAGTTATCTGCATCCATAACTGAAGAATTATCACACACAATTTATACGTACAACACTACACACCAAGCAAAAACGGAAAACAATAATTTGAACTTCGAAATTTTCCAAAACCAACAGCAACACAAGTTACACACACAAGTGGACAAGTTGACATGATAATGTTATTTGACATTGACATTTTAGGTTACGTTCAAAAGCGACAGTGCTGCTTTGCATTTAATTTTATCGACGCGATGCGTTCTGTTCCACGCAATATTCGCTTTACCTTTTTATTTTTTTTCGTAAACAATTAAATAAAACCTTCAAACGTCGAAATAGGTAAAATAAAGTATTTTCACGTACTTTATTGTCCTCATAAAGTATAAAGCACGTTTAACCGAAATAGAGTACAATACTTTATTATAAAGTACGGGTGGCAACCCTATCGCTACTAGCGATACATTTCCAGGCGCGTAAGCAATATCGGTGCTTCCTGCAGGGAATCACACACCGACTGTCACCAGAAACAAAAAGGCAGCTTCAGCACTGTAAACTTATTACGGTACATGTTTACAGTAAGTGTAGTAAATGTCATCCACCATCGTTTTTGCATTGAATACAGAATTTGCAGTCACTTTGCTTAGTACCACTCCATCATGACATAATAGGGCGATATTTTGAGTGCTACCAACTGACAAATAAGTATTTGCATACAAAAAAAGAGCTGTAAAATATCTCACCAAAACGGTGTGATTCTAGTAGAACCTTTTCGAAAAGTTTCAAACTTTTACCACTAACTTGCGAATGTATATATTCCTAGTCTATGCTTGGTTTATTTAAACAAGACTGAACTATTTTACCTCTAGTTCCGCTTTCTTTTTAAATGGGATATTGTAGACGTGGCATCAGCCTACAAATACAAACTTCTGTGCTTCAGAAAATATAATATCTGTGTCAGTATTCTCATTATGTACCATGTATATTTGCACTTTCGAAAGATTTGTTGGATACGATAAAGTATTAAACACGCAGTCTCTCGTAAAATGCTTGTAAAAAGATAGCAAAAGTAACATATATTAAGTAAATAGTTAAAATCTGTATCGCTAGGCATTTCACTTAGCAGTAGACGTGCTACATTTTTTGACTATAGCCTAACAGGATGCACAAGTAACGCGTTAGCAAAAAGGAGGTAAATGAACGGTACAGGGAATGACGCATCGGTGTCGTAGGCGTGACAAGTTGAACTGGACGAGAGACGAGCAAAAGAAAACAAACAGATTCTCGTTCTAACGTCAGGGCGGGAAAATCAGTCTCTTCACAAACGACCTTTCTTGTCTTCATAATGTTGTATGGTTATTTATTTTGTCCGTATTTCAAGAAAGCGCTGTCAATATTCTAAGCACGAGATTTAGTAAAACGTTGACAGAATTCAAAAGATGGAAAGATTCAAAACACAGGCGCGCGAAATGACACACAATACAAACCTGTGACCTTGCGGCAGCGCGCCACTGCAGTTCGTTTTGCGAACTACACTAGTACACATGCAGACAGCGCAGGAACCAGCTGGTCCAGTATTGTTGTTGGTAAATAAATGCGTTGTACTGTGTGCAGTGATTCGAAGACTGCTTTTTTCTTGCTTCTGTAAGTACCTAATGCATAGAAAAGTTAAATACACGGTCAATGTGACAATTGTGCACGTATGAAAGAAGTTTAGAGAAAATATAGAGAGGCAGTCAGTTGTGTAACGTTATTTCCTGGTGCAGGTGCTTTGTTTCACAGTCGGAAGCTAGCGAAAGCCCTTTCGTGACAGTAATTTACTCGTTACAAAAAGCAAGCTGTTTATAGTACTTCTGTCGTGTTAACATTTGAATTTAACTCACTGGCTAATCTTTTGCATGTATAATTGATAGGTTCAAATAGAGTCCGTAAGTGTGCGCAATGATCTGTCGAGTGAAAGTCATTACAAAACAATGCGCGCTACGTAATAATTCATTGCGGTGACGGTGTTTTGTTATAGAATGCGTGATATGTTTTGTTGCAGGAAGCAGAAATGCCTTCGCTTTCAGAAGCAATACATAAAAAATATGGAAAAGAAGACGTTGAAAATGTTGAATTTGGTTTGCCAATTGAAATATATGTACCAAAAACAAATCCAAGGAAGTCTATGCCTTCGCTCTTGGTGCTAAATGATTGTGATATCGAAAGTGCAGGGGATGAGCAAGAACTTGATGAAACGTGCCAAATTGTAGAAGACTTAGACCTAGCACAAAATAAACTGGAAAAATGGTGTGAGGTAGGTTGTTATAAAGTAGTTATTTTATAAATGTGCTAAAATTAAATGTTGATAGTCATTCTACTTTGTTGCTGTATTTAAGAATGATCAGATATATAGAGGTATGTTAATGTTTGTGGCAGTTGTTTAGACCTACCAAACACATTGCAGATTAGACACAGTACTTATTTTTGTTACTACAGCAACATTAATTCTTGTTTTGCTTAGCTTTTTAAAGCTTTACCAAGAACATTTTCATATTACAAAAAATTGCAATATAGTAGATATTTTTGTACAGGGATGTGTGAACTGTAATAAAGCATTTTAATATTGCAATTAAATGAAAATATATGTTAAATTGATCTGTGTTATTTTAGGGCTAGCCTATAAGATTACTGCTTTACAATGCAGTTTTTAAATTATTTTGAAAGAAATTGTAGTTTGCAATTAATGTTGCTTTCAAAAGTACAATATTGTTTACTGCTGTCCCTCCTGTCTTTTCCAAGTTTAAGATAGGCCCCATTGTAGATAGCATGGGTACCATAATGCAGATGAACACTATACAGATTAGCCTAGCGTGGAAACGCCCAAAATTTCCAGAACTGTTGCAGATCACGAAATGCGGTTTTCACTAACTGAAATTACGTACAGGGGCAAGTAATTTGCCGCAGAGTGTCTTTGTAACTCATGTATGGACAAATAACTAAACCTCATATGATTTTTCCTCTGGAAACATACATTTATTTATACTGCATCTGAAAGTACGTGCAAAGAGGAATTCAGTGATATAGCATATGCAATGGAAAGTAACTCAGAAATGCCAAGAAATAATGTGCAAATATGATTAAGTTAGGTTGGCTGGTAGCATGGGGCAATGGACCTGTACTCACAGCTGTAATCAAGTAACACGCGCCGTGACTCATCCTGACGTGACAGTTTCCTAATAGCAGCGCAGCACCAGTCCCTGTAATCTGTTATGGTAAGTGGTATTGCAATGTGTGGATGTTTGCATGCAATGAAGTCCGCAAACGAGGAACAACTGAACGCTCTACTTATTTACGGTGAGTGTGGCAGAAATGCCAAGCAAGCTGCCCAAATGTATGGTGAAAGGTATCTTAATCGGACGTCCATCTCACAGTAAACTATATGAAGAATTTGCACATGTCTCTTGTCGAGGTGATTGGAACTGTACAACACGAGTGCGACGAAAGAGTGCTATGAGCCAGACGCATCAACACAATGTGTTGGCACGTGTTGCTACAAACCCCCACATGGGTACGTGAGAACTTTCCAGGTTCATAGGAATAAGTAAACAATTGTGTTACGGATACTGCACCAACGGAAATACCATCCATATCACGTGGCTCTTCAACAGGCATTCCACGAAGGAGATTTCTAGTAGCATGTTCAGTTTTGTAGGTTTGTTCTGATGTTTGTAAGGGATGACAGCAATTTTCTGAAGAACATCCTATTTACCGATTAAGCAACCTTCACAAACCATGGGCACATAAATTTACAAAATGTACACTACTGGGCGACGGAGAATCCGCGTTTGGTCCGGTACGTGGAGAACCAGCGACAGTGGAAAGTGAACGTTTGGTGTGGAATCGTTGGAGACTATGTCATTGGGCCATACTTCATTCAAGAGCCAATGACCGGCTGTACATATGCCCATTTCCTCGGAGAGACATTACCAGCACTTGAGGAAGACATACCGCTTGACATATGTCGTGTGAAATGTGGTTTCAGCATGATGGTTGTCCTGCACATTTTGCTTTGGTGGCGAGGCAAGTGTTAAATAAAACGTTTGCACACCGGTGGTTAGGGCATGGCCAGCCCACTCCCCCGACCTTACACCTCTCAATTTTTTCCTGTGGAGAACACTGAAAGATAAGGTGTACAGCATGGTTCCTACGATGCCAGAAGACATGCAGGAACGCATTGTGGCAGCTTGCAGAGGCATTACGCCAGAAACACTTCAGGCCGCTCGTTGCTCGCTACATGTGCATTTATAGATGTGTATTGCTTTCAATGGTAAACACATCAAGCACCAATGCTGAAACAACCTAATGTGAAACGTTTCAACCATAACTGTGCTCTTTTGTACTATGCGTGCGGATACAATTGCATTTCTCCTTAGGTTGGTTTGTTCTATTTTTGTTATTCATCTGTATGCACGCATTAATCAGTACAGTTAAGAACTAGGAAACAAATCTTCTGAATTATGTTGGTATCTGAATAAAATGTAATGTATTGATATCAGACTTGCACTCACATTGCCCATCTTCCCTCTGTTGCGGTGTTCTCCTTTGTCCAATATCACATTTCATACCCCTTGCCTTATTAAGGAAGGTAGGCGCTACGCTGCTATAAGGAAGCGGTACCGTCAGGATGAGTCACGGCGCGTGTTACTTGATTACAGCTGTGAGTACAGGTCCACTGCCCCATGCTACCAACCCACCTAACTTAATCATATTTGCACATTATTTCTTGGTATTTCTGAGTTACTTTCCACCGCATATGCTATATCATTGAATTCCTCTTCGCACGTACTTTCAGATGCCGTTGAAATAAATGTATGTTTCCGGGGGGGAAAATCATATGTGGTTTAATTATTTCTGTCCATACACATGTTACGAATTGTCACTTTGTGGCAAATGACTTGTCCCCGTACGTAATTTTCTTTAGCAGAAACTATTTCATGATCGGCAACCGCTCCGGAAATTTTGGGGGTGTCCACGTTAGGCGGACCATCATGTATAAATGACCCAAATGGGGACACAAGGGATCCATAGTGTGTGATGGACATTTTCAGGTAGGCTACTGATAAAATGCTTTTTTGCTATGTAAATGTTGTCCTCGTGTATAATTTTTTTTTAACAAAACTGCAGTAGTAGGCATACTTAGAATGACAGATTTGCCAAGCACTATCGAGAGGGTTGTTTTAAAATACCTACTACATCTTTAGAAAAAGTGAGGGAGCTGTGTGAGTGAAAACTCGACACTTGCACCATGCTCTAGGCTGAACAAAATGGTTATACTTAATTCAGCATTTAAAGAGCCAGTTAAGGTTTGCAAAAAATTTTCTGTTATTAGACTATAACCTTTGTTTTTACATCAATTAATTCTAAAAACAAAAAACAAAAGAAAATCACTGGAATAAAAATTTTAAAATAAATCCCTGTAAGTATGTAATATAAAAATAATACTGTATGTGCAGAATAGAAAAAAAAATTTGAAATTTAATTTTGAATAGAAATGTCATTTACAATGCAGGCAATGGCGAAGCATCCATGGAAGCTTTGGAAGTGGTGAATAACTCAGTTTTATTTTAATTATTTGTAATAACAAAGGCATTCTGTATAATCAAATAAGAGTTTTTGTTAATACAGAATTTAGGCCTATTGCGATTCATTGTATTCAGTTAACTACAAATCTATTACCATAACTTTTATTGACATACATGAAAGGTGGTCTCCAACAGATTGGTGTCTCACTCAAGGACAACAAAATTAACTGAATGGATGGATGAGGCGAATTTCTTAGTCTGTGGAAGCAGTTCCGCTAGCAGCATCCGGTAGTGTGAAGTGTGAACTGTAAGCCACATACTGTTTTACTGCAGTTGATCACAATTTTTCTATTCTATCAAGGCTTAAAGACAACTTTTTGACAGTATATTTATTTCTTATTGGCAATAAGAGTAAATAGTACCAGAATCTACATATGAAAAACAGAACAACTTTATGTTGACGTGTATTCCTGTTGCGACATAGGTCTGCGTATTATGCCAGGTTGTAGAAGGCTGCTGCTGTGAGCACAGTTTCCACACAAGAATTATGAACTCCAGCGGTGCCTCACATCCTGAATTTTCAAGTAACAATGTGGCAGCAATCTAGGATTCTTGTATGGGCAACTGTGCATGTATTGTACAGTGCTCAAAAAAAGTTTTCCATAACCAGAAATTTTGTTGCATGTTGCTACAAATCATGTTTTGTTTTTCCTAGTCTTTGGTTTGTCTCGTCAAGTAGGGCATGATATTCTGTACAGATAGTGTGTATTTTCATCCCATCCTTTCACTTTGGTCGTGACCAACACATTACGGTATATCTCAAATCCCTGTTATGCAAAATATTTTTTGCGCACTGTCGAAAAACTGAACATATTCCTTTCAGTGTTCTTCCTTTTGAAGAAAAAAAAATTCTTAGTGGCAGGCCTATTCTTACCCTTGCATTAACAACCAAAATAAAAGCCTTTACATGACGTCGACATACTTACGCAGATATAACTTGGTTGTGTGGCTACAAGAAATTTATCAAACTTGTTTGCTGGCAATACTTATTGTTTTCAAAAGAATAATTGGCGTGGAATACAGTAGGGCTAAATTATGTAAATAGTCTACAGTAAGTAGAAAAACTGCACAAAGTATTGTATATTTAAAATATGTAGAACGGTTTGGTAAAACACTTACTGAATTTGCAGTTACTAGTCAGTATTTGCTCAGCATTTTGAAGCATAATGAGTAAGTAAGGAAAAACAGGTGGTTCGTAAGTAATTTAATATTAGTGTGACATGTTGTTTTTGGAGAAACAAGAATTGGTTTTTCGTGGTCATAACGAGTGTTACCATTTTGCTCAAAAAGAGGATTATATAGAATTTGTGAATGAACTGACAGTTTATGACACTGAGCATGATATTCACCTTGAGAATTCTACAGTTTAGACAGGTTCGACCAGTGTGATTCACAATAAAACATTATTTTCATTGCCTGGTTTAATTATACTTAAGTGAAATTTCGAAAGAAATATTTGAAACCACATTGATGCATTCGTTTCAGATGAGACAACGTGTAACAGCTAAATCACAGCTGTCTGTAGTATTGCGGTACATCTCGTGTGATGAAAATTTCCTGAAAAGGTTTTTTAAATTTATTGATGTTAGTGGTGATTGATAAGCCAATGGTTTTTATCAATATGGTGTCAAAATTTTAGAAGACTTTGATTGTTATATACCCCTAACCCATTCATGGTTACGTGCAGCTTTTCCGAAACCCTGCTCGAGTTCCACTTCCAGGATATTCCTCTTCCTCCTCATGCCAACAAAGTTTAACTGAGCCTAGAAAATTATATGAAAGGGACAACGCTCCACATTTCTGCACACTCAGTGTAATAATATTTTGTATAAGAACTAATTTTTACTAGGCATTATCAACACACCTATTTTCTCCCTTCTTTGATTCATATAAATTTTTAAATTAAATGTTATAATTAATAAATAAAATTTTAATTTAACAAAAAAAAGGTACTTCTATGCCAACACAAGTATAAAATGCTTGCGATGTGTAACATAATTACAAAACAACCANTAACAAAAAAAAGGTACTTCTATGCCAACACAAGTATAAAATGCTTGCGATGTGTAACATAATTACAAAACAACCGAACAGGTCATACATGGTGTGCGTTTTCAAAGGTTTGATTAAAAAAGTGTGAAGAAACTGCGAATAGACTACAGCAGCACAGACTTAAGATGGAGCTGCGGTGATGACCGGAGAACATGCAAACAGAAAATACGAATAGTTTCTGCTCTAACTGGTTTCGTTCATTAGTATGCTCACAAGTTAAATTTGGTTCTTTCTCAATCTGTAAGTTACATCAAACAGTGCAAAACATGTTCATGCAGATTCTTCCACAGATGAGGTATGGAAAGTGATATACTATGAGAGACTTTTATGAAATAATTGACACTATAACTTTAAATGTATCACACATATTTACTGGAATTCCAAAAGTGGAAATTCTGAGTCTATTAGATAGTAAACTTTTTCAACAATACACCAATAATTTTCCAGAAAAAACTTTTGTTTCTTTTAAAGAGAGCTAAGGAAATTTTTTTTACTTTCCAAGTTTAAGAAGCGAGATGCTCATTGGTTGTATTCACAGATAGTAACATGCACAAAAATAGTGTAGGTAAACTTTAAAACTATTTAAAAATAGCAGGACTAAGTGACGTACTTCGAGAAACATATAAACTTACAAAGCTCGTAATAACAGTTCCAATTATGATTGCTTCAGCGTAAAGGTCGTTTTCCTGCGTTAAAGCAAATAAAATCCTATTTGTTGAATCAGCGGCAGGATAACTGTCAGCTCTTGCCCTTCTCAGCATTGAAAAAGATCTACTGCGGGGATTTGCATCACAGACCATCTTTCAACAATGATGTAATTGACTTTTTTGCCACGAAAAACCATAGTTAAAAGAGTGTATGTGATGCAAATTACAGGTAATTGTTGCTCTATATACTATGAATTACTTATAGAATTGAGTGTGGCATGGGTCATTTGAAGTGAGTCAGTACAGTGCAGATCACCGAGACATGAGCTTCCATGTAGTGGAAAAAAAACTCAGCCTCCACGAGTTGTCCACTGCTCAGACTAAGAAATGGAGTACCTATATTCTCTTTTGAGCATGATTTCCACAATTGCATGTTTAAATACACTTGAGGTAGTAGGAAATCTGGTCCCTTCCATATGTAATAGTGAAAAAGGAAATAAGTAATTAAAAGAGATGAACAATATCTTTGATTTTTAGTTGAAGCTGCTAAAACTGCAGGTAATTTTCTGATTACATTGGATGCTATAAAAATCACAGATTTGGTGCCTGGTTTGAAGTGTCGCCAATCTTTTATCACAACAATTTGCAATAATTGGCATTTAATATATTTTTCCATAAATATTTTACATAACTAAAATGTAGTATTGCAGGTGTAACCCACAGAGGATTACCATGCATATTCTAAACCTCGTACTGTGCATGAAATTAACAGGCTGACAAAACACACGTGTTTGTGCATAATGACTCAATTAATGATAAGAATATGTAGTGTCTTGAGAAACTTTCCTCTGTAAAATCTCCTCCTCCATTACTTGTGTTTCATCCTTAGACTGAAGGATGATTATAAAANCAGTAGAAAGCCAATTATCCGAACATCCGTCGCTTATACAGACAACCAGTTATCCTGACTCGTTTTAAAAATAAAGAGAATAGAAAAAACACGTCCGGGAAGGGGGGTGATTACTTGTTAACTGATTTAATTTTTCTATTTTATGTACAGTTTCTATTTTGGATAAGCTTACTACGTTTTATGCATGTGTAATAAATTTTAAGTTGCGTGAAAATAATTTTTTACAAATTCTTTTATCTTCATTTTTAACATACTTCCGTTATCCAGGTTTTTGATTATCCGAATTACCTTTAGTCCCTATTAGTCCGGATAATCGGTTTTCTACTGTAATTTCAAACCCACTAGCGATGACTCATCAGGAAATGTCCTGCCATGTTTCTTCAAATAAACAGCTGACAAGAAAATATTTGAAAGGAAAAATTGCAAAATTATTACCTGTACCTATAAGGTAAGTAAACAGTCCTGTAGTAGTTCTATCAGCACTTATGTTGGTGAAACAAATGAATCTTTAAATTAGCATTGCTGTAATGAAATAGCGCAGANTCCTGACTCGTTTTAAAAATAAAGAGAATAGAAAAAACACGTCCGGGAAGGGGGGTGATTACTTGTTAACTGATTAAATTTTTCTATTTTATTTACAGTTTCTGTTTTGGATACGCTTACTACGTTTTATGCATGTGTAATAAATTTTAAGTTGCGTGAAAATAATTTTTTACAAATTCTTTTATCTTCATTTTTAACATACTTCCGTTATCCAGGTTTTTGATTATCCGAATTACCTTTAGTCCCTATTAGTCCGGATAATCGGTTTTCTACTGTAATTTCAAACCCACTAGCGATGACTCATCAGGAAATGTCCTGCCATGNATTAGTCCGGATAATCGGTTTTCTACTGTAATTTCAAACCCACTAGCGATGACTCATCAGGAAATGTCCTGCCATGCTTCTTCAAATAAACAGCTGACAAAAAAATCTTTCAAAGGAAAAATTGCAAAATTATTACCTGTACCTATAAGATAAGTAAACAGTCCTGTAGTAGTTCTATCAGCACTTATGTTGGTGAAACAAATGAATCTTTAAATTAACATTGCTGTAATGAAATTGCGCAGAACTATTGACGGCTGCAGTTTACACACTGTCAGAAGTTTTGGTGATTATTATAACCACAACGCCTGCTAACTGAATTTTATTTTTCAATGCATTCTCAACATCTTCGTAAATATCTTAAATAAAGTAATTGTGAATAGTTGAAGAAGCTCCCTTCAAATATTTTTCTATTCAAGTGTATTTGTTTCTAAAAGGTCATATTCTGTCAACATGTTACAATTTTTATTAGCAGAAACTTCCAACCTTTTAGTGGAAGTTATTTTTGGCTAAATAATAATCATCATTATTTATTTTCAAAATTTCTGTTCTTGTTCATTGTGCTGACTAACNAAGTTATTTTTGGCTAAATAATAATCATCATTATTTATTTTCAAAATTTCTGTTCTTGTTCATTGTGCTGACTAACATTGTTTTGCTACTGCTTATTTGGCAAAACGTCAACCCATTATTTTCCAAATATATTTTATTTGCAAAAATAATTGAATACGATTTTGTGGGTTCAGGAAAACTGTATTCCTCATCATTTTTCTTTTTTAAAAAAAGCAAGTAAAACCAACACACGGAAAAGTATTGAAATTAGGGCATCCCTAAAACTTTATTACTAATAAATACTTTAGCACAGCTTAAATCATTTAAAAATTGCCAATGCTTTTAAGTATGGTAAATCTATCTGGAAAGAGAAAACAGAACACAGAGTTTGTGTAAGGAATGTGTCTAATTTAAGAACACATCACCATTCATAGACCCTGCTACCACATCTAGAATTAACAATTAAAATATTCAATGATTAAAATTAATTGTTAAAGTGAGTAAGTTTTAATTTATTAGTTAATTTTAAAAATAATTAACTTTTAACCATTAAAATATCTGGTTAACAATTAAAACTAACTTTGGTTAACTTTGCAATTCCCTTGAGGCCGAAGATAACGAAATATATGCAAATGCCATTAACATCTTGACAAACTTCTTAAAAATACGCAACGTATTTTACGGCAGACGAGTTGCACACCACAATATATATATTGATACACTGACATTATGTACTGAATTGAAGATCACTGTTAGTCACACGCAACACAATTGTGAGGTAGGCGAGATGCAGCCATCACGATCTATCGATATAATCTCTCACTATGCAAAAATCACAGTTACACAGTTGATGGTCCTTGTGCAGCATGCACATTTTGTTTGTTATTATAGTCACTGCACTGGTCTGGTTTTGTGCTAAGTTGTGCTATAAGAGTTTATTTTAGAAGTTTTATTTAGGTAATTATCTAGTTTAGGGGCTTTTCTGAAAAACACAATAAAAATTTAAAATTATGATATATTTCTACTCTACTAATGATGCAGAACACGAATATACTAGGGNATTAATTCATAATTTTGATAAGTAGGCCTATCTGATTCGGCAACCAGCAACCAAGTTGTGGTAATTTTTTTTCTGGGACTTTAAATTATTATTTTTTATGTTTTGAATAAAAGTCAATGAAAAACTTTTTTGAGGCTTTATTTTAACTGTAACATTTTTGTTGTTCTTTAACTTTTAACTTTAATCAGTTAATTTTGTTTTAACTTAAATTTGAATCAGTTAACTTTTTCTTACTCAAACTTTAACTTTAATCAGTTAGATTATTTTATTAACTTTCTCAAGTATCCCAGTTACTACCCTGATCGCAGCATGTACTGCATTGGAAACAGTGCTGCTGATGTTGGCTACCAACCTTCCCCTTCGCTACATCTCAAGTACCAACCTTCCCCTTCGCTACATCTCAAGTACCAACCTTCCCCTTCGCTACATCTCAAGTACGTGTGCAGCTTTCCTATTCCATTTTAAGAATGACAAATTCCTCTGTGTTTTTCTGGAATTATCTTGACCAAAGCTTGCACAAAAATGAAAGCTGAAAATTTTAAGTTATCCAAGTTTGTACTGGTGCCAAAGTAACAGTGTTGGTTCTAATTGTCACATTTTCTTTTTGAGAGGTTTAACTGCATTCAACAATATATCATATTCTGCTACTGTTATTCTTGAAAATTGTAGGTTCCACTTCTCACACTCCTTTAACGCCTCTAGTTCACCTGAGATTTTGCTCTCAAAACATACTGAATTCATCCAAAACTATAACAACTGCAGCAAATTTGAATAAACACATACTTTTGTTTTCATAGTGAGATTGACGATAAAACTAATAATAGTTCATGACTTTTTTGGCCAGCAAACTGCGACAGTGTCCTTTAAAAACAGCAGAACACTCTCCTTTAAAGAAACAGCAGAAGACACTGCTGTTACTCCTGCTTGTTGTTTAAAATTGATTGAATGATCAGTATTTAGATTTTATAAAACTTAAAATTTGAACAAGGAAATGCACTGCACATCTAGTAGCACACACTGATGTGTGCGTAAACTGGAAATTGGTAACTCTAAAATATGGCTGTAAAGCTCCTCACATGCTAGAGACACCTCGGAACATTCTCGGACTGACGGTGCCACTGAATGCTGATGGCATCCTGGAGGCCAGTCCGCACATTGCACTGTCTCGAATCCGCATGGCAGACCCCATTCACTCTTCAGGAGCTCATCCGGGTTCTTATAAACAGCATATCAGTGCTTGGGATTTTTATAATTTCTATGCTGTGCATCATGAGTTTGATTTGTTGTTTTTTTTTTAAGAGGAATTGGTTGCGTTATGTGCATTGCTTAAGGAGGGTGCTACGAAAGAATTTGTACATGCAATCTACAAGAAGAAACGGTTAGTAATGTTTTACGTATACTGTGTGTTTTGAATATATAAAACACACACAGCTATTATTTACAACATGAAACTACCTACCTTTACTGTTAACAACACTTAACATTACTATCATTGAGCGCTATATTTATTTCAATCTTAATTGTAATATCAGTTTTTGTCAATGTCTTTGCATTAGCTACAGTCTCTTGATATCACTCCAAATGTCTGCCACTCACGACGACTACCCAAGTATTCAATCTTCCAGGGTCTGGAGCAGCATCACTTCTGATAACATCACAGCATGCGTCAGTATTCTATGGCAGCCCGTTTGTAACCCTGCATTCTCTTCTCCAGTTACAGGTGATGCCCTTGCGGCACTGTGCTTTGCACACCTGAGGTGTAGTGGCGAGGCAAAGGATGCAGAGCAGCTGCATGTAATGTTATTTATTTGTTTGTTGTTCTGAGTAATATATACTCAATCAGGGGAACTGATGTGGTTGGCAAAGGGTCGGTGTGGATATTCTATTTAATTATGGAAAGTTAATGTAAACTTAGTATCAGGAAAACTATTACATTGCAAATTCCAGCTAATTGCTATCTTCAGATCGGTCTCCTGTGTGAACCTATGATAAAAGACTACAGTAACTTGTTATATTTTTCCTACTTTCAAAAGTTCTTATTTGCCCTTCCTGAGCCTTGCCGGTGCAAAATTGAGTAATGAGGAGTAAAATAACTCAACATGCTATAAGGTTGGTTATGACCATGAGAAAGGCACTTTCTTAGACACACAAGTAGGGTGGTGATNAATAACTCAACATGCTATAAGGTTGGTTATGACCATGAGAAAGGCACTTTCTTAGACACACAAGTAGGGTGGTGAAATTAAAATATACTAATGTGTTTAAAATGTTTTGATGATAGTTTTCATTGCAACTGCAGGAATTTATGCAGCTAATAATTATTTTTAAATCCTGTCTATGCTCTTTATGGATTAGGTAGTTCCCTGTTACATTGACGCATGTATTTCCCCTATCTTACCTTACTTTCCCTTTGTTAGTCATTCATCAGCCATTCTATTTTGTTGCTCAGCTTGTGTGTATTCAGAGTTTATTTAATTTCACTTATATGGTGCTGCCTTTAACTTTTCTTAGAAAAATCATTTAAAATATGCCTGTATTTAAAATTTATTTTTATTAGAGAGAACCTTGTTTTCATAATTGTTTACTAATAGAGGCATTGCTATTGAGTTTTAGAATTTTATCAAGCTGACTCCATTGTGCAGTGAATCATAACAGATGCGCTCAAAGTTAAGTGGTTTGTTTTTTAGTACCTACCTATCTCAACTGTAGTGTCTGTCGCAAGTTGAGATAACTAACAATACTTTTGCAGCCTTTCATAATTATTGTCACATAGCCTATCTTGGCTTTTCAAATTTTATGATGCCTGCTGAAATATATGACAGAATTTAAGTAAATCCTCCCCCTTCAGTGTGGCTCATCCGTGAAAGCCAAGACAACCTGTTTGTTGAGTGTGTACACTTACCTTCAATATCACTACTGCTCTAAATGCCTTAACTTTTCCCCTGAAATTCTTGTAAACTGTGAAAGACAAAACATGTGAGCCCTATGTGGATAGCATCTTCATTTTCATAAGTAATAATTTTTATTTAGCACTGTATATAAAGTACACTAGGTCCAGCTGTGAAGTTGAGTTATGTTTCTGGAAATAGTAACATAAGTAAACTGTGTAGAAATTATGTTTTCTTGTTACAGTTATGAAGTCTAATAGTCAGGTAGCCTCATGTCACAGAACAACCATAATTCTCATAATTTACAAGCTTGGTACTGCTGTATGGAAACAATTTTTAAGACAAGTTGTTCAGGGTTTATACATATTCTAGATAACCTAGAGTTTCAAGAAATGGTTTCCATTACTGGACCCTTGTTACAATCATGCATAACAGCATAACACATGCAAAAATGGCACACGAGAGGTGCACAGAAGTATTATACATAATATAATTACTGTGCACCATGCGTAGCTATTCATCATAGGTTACCAAATGATGTGCTTAAAAATCTGTGAAATGCTCTGAAAATATATAATTGTTCTTGAAAAACTTCTCTTAATTTCAGTATGAACACTGTTATAAACATCAAAATAGAAAAGGGCATATTCATTCATATTATTAATATTTTTCAGTTTTTAAGCCAAGAAACTTTTAGGGAATTTTTCATGAATTCTCTATGGCTTCATTTGACCCAAAACAATGCATCACATTATAATATGTATATAGTATAAATTACCATTTGAATGTTTCTATTTTTGCTTCATATTTTCTATGGTTCTTGTTAAATTGATCTGGTAGTCTCGTTGGTTCATTTTTATCCTCTGCTCTCTGCTTACCTAAACAATAGCTTTTTCAAAACTAATTTATCATGTTGTTCACTGGCATGTATTTCTTCACTTCTTATTTACTCTTAAATATATTGTCATTTTACATACAAACTCATCCTTTTACAAAACTTTGTAATTAGATAATTTGATAAAAAAAATTTTTCACTGATATTGAAATATAAGGTACAGGTGTAATTTTTAAATCTACTTCAGCTTCATTTTTTCCGTATGGATAAGAATTGAGCTATAGGCTGTTCTATCTCTGCTTATGACTTTCTGCCAGAATTTATTTAACAGATGCTGTAATTATAAGTGAAAATATATTTCATCACTTGCGTTTTTATATTATCAATACCAGTAGCTTTCTTGTGTTTTGCTTACAACCTTACAGCACAGCTTGGATTTGTTGTGTATGGATTAGTATAGCTTTCACTGCTACTGGACCAACTATTGCAGATGTGGTACCAGCAATAACTGCAACAAAGACAGCCTCGGTGAAGTTGCAATGGCAGTTACTGATATATTAAATCTTAGCTGTGAACATGAATAAAGTATGTGTTATAACTCTTGCACCAGCAGTGTGTGTTCTTACTCTCCTTGATCTGAATATGCAGACATTGACAACATGCATTATTTACATTTAAAGTTTTTTACGGTAGTTAAGTGGAAGCAACGGCATGTATCCACAGAAAAATACTACCTTTTATCTGAAACAGTTGTACCACTAATAAATATTTTTTAAATTTCTGACTTTATTTTTGATGAGGGCAGCAAGTGCAACAGTATTTAATTTCTCACGTAATTTATTCATAAACTTGTTGTGCAATAAAAATATTAGGTACAGTTGTTTATCCAAAGTTGTATAAATCAGTTAATCTACTTGTCAAAAATTCAGACAGTAATCAGTGGTTTAGTAATTGGTGCAATGAACAGAAAGAAATTCTAAGTGTCACAGCTCAAATAAGTGGATTACATGCATACCTATCATGCTGACAGCATAACTTAACTGACCTTATCCAGTGGTATTTGTACACTTGGCATAATGATACTTAANATACCTATCATGCTGACAGCATAACTTAACTGACCTTATCCAGTGGTATTTGTACACTTGGCATAATGATACTTAACCACAGTGGCTACCATAATTCGAACGATGATATGCATTTGAAAGTTTAAGGTCCTGGCACAATATGTGGTGGTGGTTGGTGTTGGCGACAGTTGGAGGATACAGCACTATATGCAGGTTGGTAGAACAATCTGTTGGTGTTGGTGGTTGGCGTTCTAACAAGTTAGGATTCATTGAACTTTTTATCACAAACCAAGTGACGCAGGACAGCGTCCTGTTTTCCAGATCGTTTGCCACACTGCGCGTCCACCGCATCAACCGGCAACAGTGTGCCCTACAGTGAAGTGCTGCGTGCAGTGTAGTGCGAGAGCAGGAAAGTGCAGAGTAGTGCCGCACAATTTCATACCACCAACCCCCCCCCCCCTCCTCCGAGCGGGCGAGGGTGCGTTATGACGGACTCGGCACACATTAGTTATACAGCAATTTAAGATCAAATAATTAAAAGCAAAATAAAGTCACCAGGCGTGTAGGCGCTCAAAGCGCGTTTCAGTGCTTTAATTATGTTTATTTGAAAATTCACATATTTTTCACCTCAGTTGTTTTACCCTCATTTCATGTCATCCACATTTAAATTGTATTTGTTCATGTGCAGTGTAATATTATGTATTTATTTATTCATGTTTTATGCAAGGATTCATGTCCATTTAGTTGTGCTAGTGTTTTAGTTCAAGAGAAAGTAGTGCAGGGCGAGCAGCTTGCCAGAGTCAGCCTGCCGCCAATGAGCCAAGGGGCCAGCACACGCTACGTGGTGCTCTGGGTACTTTCACATTTTTGTGCCAATAATCTTTAGCTGCAGCAGTCTGATGCAACTTACTGAAACCTCTTCTTCCCTGGGAATAGCATCGTTTGGGGAAGCTTAACACACCAGTAATTCATTGTTGTGCATACCTGTGTACTTTCGCAGTTTTGCCTATTTGGCAGGCCGCAGGCTAGAACAATTGTAAAGTTTTCACCTAGAGTGATGTAAAGTTTTGTGCAAGAGTAATTACACGCAAGTTTTCAGACTTTGTATTTTTCATTTCAAGCACTGTCTTTGGGTGTTTCGGGGTCCGGGCCCCCTACAACCCGCTTTCACCGTAATTTCACGTAATTTACCTTAATAACCAGCATACTCAACACCAAGCTTCTATAAGTAAAAGGCATGCGGGTCAGCCTGAATAGGCCCACTTCATTCTGATGTAAGTATCAGGCATAGGGAACGCCTGGTTTTCCTGTCCAGAAGGACTCATCCAACAATTTCACGGAGGGATGTACACGTACGGGCTAACGGCACTCCGTACCCTGAGATCATCATCATCAGCAGCAATCAACACCGCCTGCCGATGGCGTCTGGTGCCTAGTCGGGTATCAAACTCTAAACCCACCTAACAATGTTTTTTACCGCCCCTCAAAACTTCCACTAACCCAACACCACCCAGTCAACAGGCATTAAATTGGCGCCCAACTTTGTGGCAAATTCTTATTCCAATTATCTGATGTCCTACGCAATTTAACCGGCATTAAATTGGCACCCAACGTGGAGCCATTTCCTGCTGTAAACCCTCATTGTTCAACATTTTTCCTACGCAATTTAACAGGCGTTACAAGCAATGTTTATAAACAAGTGATATAGAAAAAGCTTTCAAATGTATGAAAATAATTGTGAAAATTAAAAATAATTATATCAGGCTGTTAATACATGCTGTTCCTCAGTAACCAGCAATATTTTAAATATTGTACTTAAGTAAACAAAAAGTGAATATTATTAATTTTTTTTTAAATGCAGTAAGCTACATTTATTTCACTGCGTATGGAAATAACTTATAATATTTATAGATCACTCACTTACTTTAATCTGTTTTTTAAGAAAATGTTAAAAACTCAGCAACAATACTTTTGTCTGTTTAATTTTATTAATTCAAATTTCAGCAATAAGTAATTAAAAAAATTCGTATTTTTTTTATTTGCTGCTGTTTGTTGGTACAACTGTGAAACAGTTTACACCAACACTGACCATTGTGCCATAAATAGATGGAAACAGAAAATTTTCTCCTAAATAGCAGAGGATGAAGCTCTAGAAGATCCACCACAAGATTGCTTCAAAATAAACTAATGACATCCTGTCAAAACCTCTCCACTCTCCTCTGATATTCGAGCACTCAAAATACTTTTAAAGAATGTTTTGTTACCATCCTGTTTGAAATCTCTCTGAACATTTATAATCCACTCAGAATAATAGCCACCATTCCTGTGACTGTTGATTCTACTGAAAGGAACTTTTCAAAGCTAAGGCCCATCAAGACCTCAAGATGCCAAGACACAATGGTTCAAAAATGGCTCTCAGCACTCGCTCTTCCTTCAATTGAAAATTAAGTCGTATCTACTCAGGACTGTGGTAATATGTTTGATGAATTCAGTCATATGAAAAGTTGCAGAGTTATTTGTTACTTCAAAGACTTTCTTATAATTATATGGTACAGCTATTCTTGTTTATATAGCAACTGGTCATTTTATTTTAGGTTGTACAATAATGTTCCGAGAGAAGTATCCAGATCATAGTGNACCTCAAGATGCCAAGACACAATGGTTCAAAAATGGCTCTCAGCACTCGCTCTTCCTTCAATTGAAAATTAAGTCTTATCTACTCAGGACTGTGGTAATATGTTTGATGAATTCAGTCATATGAAAAGTTGCAGAGTTATTTGTTACATCAAAGACTTTCTTATAATTATATGGTACAGCTATCCTTGTTTATATAGCAACTGGTCATTTTATTTTAGGTTGTACAATAATGTTCCGAGAGAAGTATCCAGATCATAGTGATGAAAGTGTTGTCAGGTGTAAATCAATGATGGCAATACAGTGATGAAAGTCATTCACATTTTTTTTGTTGTTGCTTGAGCATTTGGACATCTTATTACTGTGAGGTTGGCTAATCACTATTGTGTGTTTGATTTTGAAAAAGTGTTATTTGACTTTTAGACAATGTTTAATTAATTTACAAATTGTTAATAACTTGTGTATGTTTTTGTTTCAGATATTTGGTATCTTAACACACATGCCAAGATTGAAGTTTGTGAATTTGAGCTTCAATAATCTCCGGAATGAAATATTAGCTGCAAGTACTGAAAGTTTATTCCCATTTTTAAGAAATCTCGTGTTAAATGGCACGCTGATTGAATGGACTAGTGTTAGGACTCTCCTTAGGCTCTTACCAAGGTAAACTTGTGTCTCATCATATAGTACTGTATATTCTTAGGTGGTAATAGCGAAACGTTGTAAATTACTGTAATCAATAGGACTTAATTTTTTATAAAAATCACTTTTGGATTGTAACGCTTTAATGATAGAAGCCATCAAAATGGCAACCTAGTGCATAAAGAACCAACTTTGATGTTGGTAAGACATGTGAGCAGGTTTTGTGCATCCTTTAATGTACACCTTGTATGAGCTTGGAAAAAAAACTATGTGCAGCCAATTTTCAAATCGTTTAAAATTATTCTTAACTACTTTTAAAAATGGAAATAACAATTCCTTGTAAGCAGGACTGTAATGTTTGGTAAAAAAAATATTTATTCCCTATTAGTCTGTTATTGCTGCACAAAAATAAATTTGCATTTTTTGTATGAGGTTGAAATTCACTATTCATTTAGATTCAGATTTTGCTCAGTACCATATCTAAAATTTAATGTAAAAATAGGTATCATTTTTCTTTTTTAATATTGTTACAACCCCAAATATAATAGAAAAAATTGTACTGTATTATTTTTCTCTCGAAAGTAATCTATGCAAAGGTTCTGACTTTGTTTCCTGATGGGGATGTGGGCAAGTCTAAGACTTCCTGGACTATACCCACATTCATTTTAATCTTATCACACATTATTCCTCTCTCCATCTCTCTCTCTCTTAATGTGCATTGTATGTTTGTGTATACAGTTAAGCACAATTGTAACACTTAGTTTCATGTAGGCCAAGGTTTAATATAAGTTACAAATAAAATAAAACAANTACAGTTAAGCACAATTGTAACACTTAGTTTCATGTAGGCCAAGGTTTAATATAAGTTACAAATAAAATAAAACAATTTTAGTTTTGCTTGCAAAGGCAATGTAATTTATAAGAGAGTCCTTAAAATTGAACATTCTAAATAAAAAATTAACGCTTTTACAAAAAAATTAATAATACAGCACATTAGCACACAGTGTTACTAACCTGACACATTTCCTGAGCGATCAGTCATATATCTTAAGTTTGTTTAGACTTCATGATAAATGTTGCTATATTAAGTAGATAGGAAAATTAGTTAACTTAAGTAGGAACTTCTTGAGAGAGTTCTGCAATCTTCTTGCATAATGTGATATGCACACATTCGTAACTGAAATGCATTGTAAATTATAAATATGGTACTTTGTACAAATAAACTCAAGGGGACAGCACGTCTGCTGGTTTGAAATAATAAAGGGAGGGGGGAGGTTACCACCCTCCTTGCTTCCACATATTCTGTGCAATTGGCCCCTTAAAGACATGAACATGGTTCTCAAACTGGGTTCATTTTTTAAGAACCAAGTTCAACTACATGTAGCAAACACTGTTCTCAGAAAAACTTGGTCTTAATTGGTCTTTGTTTAGCCCGTTGCTAGATTGCACCAAGTTCCTCTGTGTGTGGGGACAGTGAACAAATGTTCATCATACTGTTCATTTCATAACTATTGTTGGGATAGGTCATCATGATANTGTGTGTGGGGACAGTGAACAAATGTTCATCATACTGTTCATTTCATAACTATTGTTGGGATAGGTCATCATGATATACTCTTGAAGTTTCATTAACTAAGAGTTTTCAACTTATTTTATAGTAGTCTGTTACTAAAACTATGTTTGTGGAAAATTAAACTCGGATAAGTATAGGATGCTTCGCAAGCACATAATTTTTTATTGCAAATATGAAAGAATTCTTAAGACACATTAAAGTTTGTGAAGTCCAGAATTAAATAATTAGTTAAAATTTTACATGAAAACTATTAAAATAATAAAATTTGGTGAGTTCAAGAATGAACTCAATGTTATCCATGTCTGATCAGGCGAAGACCTGAAAATCAGCATCTGGCATTGAAATCACAGATGAAGATAGTTAAAAAACAAATGAAGGTCTGTTTCAGAATTTATTTGCAAGTTCCTGGTCATCTGTTACTTTGTTTGGGGCACTTAAATAATGCTTCAAAGAATAAAGAAGGGATCGCATGTTTAGGCCAGGATTTGACACTAGTTGGCCAAGTGATGTATTTGATAAGTTTAATAGAACAACTGGCAGATGTACATTCTTTAAACTTCTCAGAAATGTTTCTTTGTTGCTGCATATTTTACATGGTGGTGTGAAGTCACATAATAATGCTCCCCGCCTTTAGGTGGTACTCTCTTTTTAACCTGTAATGTCTGCGAGTGCACATACTTCAACTTGTTATCACGCTATGCCATGTGTGGAGAAATTTTATTTATTATTTTGAATTATTGAGAGTAATTTTAGAGGATTATTTTGAGATTCAGTCCTGTTTAAACTATAAATCATTCCTTAGCCTCAACTTTTATTTTGCAGGCAATTTTTAAGATGATCTAAAGTAAGAGTGTAGTAATTGTATTTATTTGTCAATGTCATTTTAACAGTAAATTAAATTTCATTTTTCATTTCTCTGTAGTGTTTTAAGCACATACATATGAACTGTAAGTTTAACTTATGTTGTAATCAGAAGTCCATAGGACNTTTTTCATTTCTCTGTAGTGTTTTAAGCACATACATATGAACTGTAAGTTTAACTTATGTTGTAATCAGAAGTCCAGAGGACTTTAAGAAGTTTTTTTCTATGATTATGGTACAATTTTGCTGCAGTTTTGTTATTTTTCCTCTGTGCTATTTATGTTTTGGAACTTTTTTGGAAGATCCTATCTGTTCTTAATTTTTTTCAGCTAGGATCTTGTCGAAGCTCTACATAAAGTTAGGGCTCCGGGAGTTAATTATCTCTGAGGATGCTGCACCATCATAATTTTTAGGTTTTCGGTAGTAAGAGATGTTGGGCTTGCTAAAGCATGGGCAAAACATAAGAGACACTGAAATGCTGCAAATTTGAGCTGTTTTAGTGTTTTCAAGCTAGTATCAATGGTATGGCTAGATACGCCGTGCAGCAGCTGCATTTTTCAGACACGTGAGCCGTCATCTTCCGCAAAATATTTAACACTGACTTACCAAGTTTTGACTAAGTTATTTTTTGTGAAGATGGCTGTGTAAAATTTGTTAAATCATTGATTATTCTTGCAATTGTTTGAAAAAAAAATATTTTTTTAAATCTTTGATAGTGATTTTTATCTTGACAAACCAAAGAAAATGAAGTTTATTAAATTAAAGGCACCCAGCAAAAATCCTAACTTCAGGCCAAACAAAGTTGCTTCTTTCAATTAAATTTTGTAAAAAGGTAGAAAAAGTATTTTATCCAGTCTCAATAAATAATACAAATAAATTCTTTAAAGATTTTTAAGTAAACCTTTTAAAGACAGCATCTCTTATATCAAAGCTCTATAAAGCATGTATCCTGCACATTCCTGTTATGTTTTTTTGTTTCTGTTAATAAACTTGACTGAAATTGTTTGTATATGTTTTCTTTGGTGTATGGTTAGAAATAATCATCTTTGTCGTGTTAGCATCATGCAAGTGCATGGAATGTTCTGTTTCAATGTGCCGGAATTCCTGTCTGACGTGGTAATGAAAAATGGTTTTACTGTTCTATTTTATTGGGTTGATTTGATGCATTATCTTGTTTACGTTTATACTTTACCATCTATTATTCACAACTCTGACACATGTAAAGTTCAATTAGAATATAGCAGTTTGTACTGCCTGTGTTTATCTCTAGAAATGGGAACAAAATGTAAAATGTGTAGAGAAAGTACAGTGGAGTCTCCATTATCCGTCAGTCTCGAGACCGTCACCGTGACGGTTCAGAGAATAGACGGATAATAGAAATGCCTCCCCCCCCCCTTCCTTCTCAAAGACACGACAGGTACTAGCAATAATAATATATAAGATATTTAGCACTATATTTTAAACAGGTAGCAATCAATAGAAGTATGTACAGCACAGTATGTATTTGATATTAAATATTGTAGACTTCTGTTTATTATGTTGATAAAATAACAAAATTGAATACAGTACTATTATGTATATGTTCAGTAGTATAATCCTACCTAAACAAAGTCTGTCATTTTCCTTTATTGTAATACTCCACAGTCTTTTTGTTGCTGCCGTGTTGCGTATCTTACGTAGCAGTAATATCTGTGTAGCGTCTACCTCTTCTTGTTGCTCGTACCATTCAATGCACTTGGAAAATATGTTTTCAGCATCACTGTGGCTCATTATTTTGAGGCAATCCGTGAGTGTATCATCCTCTTCTTCTTCACTTAAACATTCTACCTCCTGTGTTGCACTTAATACTAGTTCCTCATCATTTAATATTTCAAAGCCTCCATCAAATCTATCAATTCCCAGCCATTCACTTACTTCACCTATTGATGTGTTTTCTCCACCTGAAATCCCTTGACACACAAGTAAAATTTCCTCATAATATCCAGATTTGTTTATGGCCTCATTCTCGTTTACAGTCTCAGGCTTCAGATACATTAAAAATTGCATCTTTAATAGTGTATGGCCTCCAAAACTGCGTTACACTTATTAATTCATCCCCAACGCAAACAACTTTTTGATTAAAGCATTTTTGATAACGTTGCTTCATGCTTTCAATAATACCCTGATCCATGGGCTGAAAATTAATGGGGTAGTGTTAACAGGCAAAAAGTGGCACATATTTTTCCATCATCACTTTGTAAGTCATGAGAAGGATGAGGTGGTGCATTGTCCATTAATAACATGGCTTCTTCAGGCAATCCAATCAATTTCAAATGTGATTTTACATTTGGCACAAACACACTGTGGAACCACTCATTAAATATATCCTGGCTTATCCNGTGATTTTACATTTGGCACAAACACACTGTGGAACCACTCATTAAATATATCCTGGCTTATCCAGGCACTTTTTTTGTGCATAATATTTGGCAGGGAAGACGTTTAAATTCATATTTTTGAAAGCTTGAGGCTTTTTAGATTTCCCAATTATTAGTAAAGGAAACCTATGTCTACCATTTGCATTTGCACACACCATAACAGTTATGCAGTCTTTTTGCATTTTAAAACCAGGTGCAGATTTTTCCGATAAGGAGGCTAAGGTTTTCACGGGAAGTGCTTTCCAATTTAGGCCAGTTTCGTCACAGTTGTAAACCTGCTTTCTGACCAAATTTCTATCTTTTATGTCTTTCATTAGTTTTTCCTGATATTCTACAACGACTGCACTATCAGCGCTTAGTTTTTCACCCGATATGTCCAACTGCCTTATGCCATGTCGACCCTTAAATTTATCCAGCCAACCTATACTAGCCTTAAATGAAGGATCCCCATCAAGCTTCTTGTTCATCTCGATAGCTTTAGCCATTATTATGGGCCCAGAAACTGGTATCCCTTGACTGCGGGCTTGAATGAACCACTGATACATTACTGTATCCAGTTGGTCCAGTTTTGCTGGCTTCATCGTTTTTCTTAGTTTGACATCTCCGTCTGTCGTTTGCATTTTTGAAACATGACTTTCGATTTTATCTGCATCTTTCTTAATATCATTGACTGTCGTCCGCCCGATTCCATATAGCGGAGCGATACTCGTCGCGCTTTCTCCTTTACGCAGTCGTTTTATAATTTCAAGTTTTTGAGAAAGTCCCAATACAACACGTTTCCGTTTCTCAGACATTTTTTAACACACTACACTTTGACAACAAACTGAGGACAATGACTTGCTGACTTAGTGACTACCGCTACTGAACTGACTGTAGGAATGGGATGGCGGATGAGTGTCTAGGAATTCCGGTAGGGTGGTGAGGAAGACGGAACAATTCTACGAAGTACATAATGTAGGTTGTATATAAACAACAAACGTGAGTCATTCGCATTCCACACCGCACAGAATGTATTTTTACCTGGTATTCACTGACAAAAGTATGTATTACAGTACAGTATACGTATTGTTCAACTCAATAATGTGCTTAATTTAATCTAATATGAAGCGAGAAAAAAGTTATTTCATTATCAGTTTATTAAGTTTGTTTTTTGTATCCAATTTTATTATTTTAATTGTTGTGTCAGTTTANGACAAAAGTATGTATTACAGTACAGTATACGTATTGTTCAACTCAATAATGTGCTTAATTTAATCTAATATGAAGCGAGAAAAAAGTTATTTCATTATCAGTTTATTAAGTTTGTTTTTTGTATCCAATTTTATTATTTTAATTGTTGTGTCAGTTTATTGACGGTTAACAGGAACTNTTTATTAAGTTTGTTTTTTGTATCCAATTTTATTATTTTAATTGTTGTGTCAGTTTATTGACGGTTAACAGGAACTCACGGTTAACCGAGACTCCACTGTAGTTATTGATGTTCATAGGAATTGCTGAAACCTTATAACATCATGTACATAAAAATTAATCTGTTGCTTATCATTCGGTAGTCTGAATACAAGACAAACAATATATTTTAAAATTCTAATGTAATTGTGAAACTTGAAAAGTCTATCAACAGTTAAATCTCTAGCAAGCGATTCTGATATGTTTTTAAGCTTTACAGCATTTCTGTAGTAAGACATAACATTGAGTTATGCAAGGGGGGGGGAAAAATTATGGAACTTATTAGTGAATGCCAAAAGTGGAGACACATTAGTCTTGGCATTAAATTACCACCACTCAAGGTCATGCAAGAAAACATTAAAACAGAATTGATACCCTTAATGTATGAATCAGAGCATGTCTGTAAGGCCTAATATCTAATAATGCAAATGTTTACAGATTAGTTTTGAATGATAGAAAGCTCATAAATTAAAAATAATCAAAATTTAATCATTATCAAATATATACACATTTTATGTATTCTTAATGAAAAGATATGCAAAATGCTAATCATGATCTCAGAAATAATTTTAGCTACCTGGACCATGGTTACATTCCAGAATGCATCCATAAGAAAATGTTGCCATGTTGGGTCCCTTTGCATGTGCCTTTACGCATACCTAATCTGACAATTTATCAGGAATACACAACACCCATTGCTCTTCCCCTATTTCTTTATTTCTAAATAGGATTCCACTTTGGATAACAAATAAGTCAGATATTACTTTCCTACAATTTCCTGACTTTAACTCCTCCAAAACTTTTGCATATTTTACATCTCTGGCTATTTTGGTTCAAATGACCTACCAATCCCTGGTATAATGCTACTTGTTTTTTAGATGCCCTCAGAAAAACTCTTTCTCCAAAGTTCTATCCTTCCCCTGGCAACTGGATAATGCATGTGCTACATACAGTATATTCAGATAATATTCCTGTAATGCCAAAATCCCCCTAGTTATCCTTCCATGCAACAACTTCCGTGACTCTATATGGCACAATGCTTTATGATCAGTTTGAACTTCTGTCGGTTTACCAAAAATGTAAGTTCTAAATTTTGATGTCGCAAAAACCAAACTAAGCAATTCCTTTTCTGTTACAGTATAGTTTAACTCGGCGCTGTTGAGAGCTCTGCTGGCAAAAACTATTGGTTTCTGTTCGTTAGCCTTGTACTGAAAAAATGCTGCTCCTACTGCATTATTTGAAGCATCATAAGCAATGTAAAATTTCTGGTTTAACTTGGGTGATTTAAGATAACAGCTGATGCTAATTTTTCTTTCAANGCATCATAAGCAATGTAAAATTTCTGGTTTAACTTGGGTGATTTAAGATAACAGCTGATGCTAATTTTTCTTTCAATTTCTCCAAAACCTGCTGTTGCTCTATTCCCCAACCCCATGTTTTTACTTTCTGCATTAATTCTAGCAATGGTGATCAAGTTTCACTAAAGTTTTCTATTTACCTTCTGAAAAAGTTAAAAAAATCCTATCAAACACTCGAGTTGTTTCCTATTTGAAGCTATTGGGTAATTTAAAATAGCCTTAATTTTTTCTGGATCAACCTTTATTCCCTGAGGAGTTACATTATTTCCTAAAAAATGAATTTCTTCCTTTAGAAATTCTGACTTATCCAAAAAAAACTGTCAATACCCCTTCATGCAGTTTCTTAAGAACCATTTGTAACTGTAAACAATGTTCATTAAAATCACTAGAAGCAATCAGTATATCATCTACATACACAGTTGCAAATTCTAATACTTCAGGTCCTAATACCTGTTCTAATCCTCTGATGAAATNTTCTGACTTATCCAAAAAAAACTGTCAATACCCCTTCATGCAGTTTCTTAAGAACCATTTGTAACTGTAAACAATGTTCATTAAAATCACTAGAAGCAATCGGTATATCATCTACATACACAGTTGCAAATTCTAATACTTCAGGTCCTAATACCTGTTCTAATCCTCTGATGAAATGACTTACTGAAACATTCAACCCAAATGGAAGGCGTGTAAAACAATATGGTGTTCCTTGTACTTTAAATGCAGTATACTTCATACTGTCTTCCTTTAAGGGAATTTGCCAATACGAAGCAACCAGGTCGATTTTATAAAAATACTGACAGCCTACAAATTTTTGCAATAATTCCTCCATGGGTACTAAAATAGTATTTAATTTTCTTGCATCTAAGCAAAGCCTCACATTCCCGTCTTTCTTCCTGACTAGCACCAAAGGGTTAGAATACTCTGAAGTATACCTTTTAATTATTTGACACTTTGCCATTCTCTGCATCTCTTTGTTTACTGCAGGTCGAACTGCATATGGTACTGGGTATGGCTTAATTACAAAAGGTTTGTGCTATTTTACTACTAATTCACATTCATACCTTTTGTTTAATCCTGGAAACTTTGAAAAAACCTGTCTTTCTGAAACTTTATTGATTATATTTGCCATGTCTGAGGTAATTCTCCTACCTACTTTAATACACTGAAACTTTCTATTTATATTGTCATCTCTTTCTGCCTCTTCTATTATCAACATATGACAAACCATATGAAATTTGGTTATTTCCATGTCCATATTTTCCCTCAAGTATTCTTAACTGTAATGGTTTCTACCCTCCTGTTCTTCACAAAATGTAATTACTGTTTCATCCCCCCCCCCNTGAATTTTGATTATTTCCTTGCCCATATTTTCCTTCAATTATCCTTAACTGTAATGGTTTTCTACCCCCCTGTTCTTCACAAAATGGTTTTACTGTTTCACTCCCCATTAGTTATATTGTTTTATTTGCATAGTTGATAATAGCTTGATATTGTCTCAACCAATCAGACCCTATTACTGCCTCAATACTCAGTCCCCTAACATCAAAAAACTTATCCAAAAACACTGCTGTCCGATTGTTATTTCTATCATTACTTGTTTTTTTACATTTTTATTTCTGACCCCTGTTGCTCTCACTATAGTTACATTTGAAACTGCAATACTAGGTAAATCTGACTTCATGATTTTTTTATAGTGTTTTCACATTGTTCTGACATAGCAGTGACCTCGCTTCCAGAATCAACTAGTATGAGTAACAGCATCTGCCCTTTCCCTGCGACTGTCTCTATTATAACTGGACATCCATTATTTTGACCATTATCATCTTCTTGCTCCCATTCTGTTCCTATTAATTCTGACCCTGATTTAATGAAATTTTGGGTAGGTAAAACAACAATTTGTCTCTCGCAACTATTTTCTGCCCATGCTACTATTGTAGAGGTAGGCTCTGGGCAGTGGCCCTTCCCTCCAATTCGTTTAAATGCGGTGCTGAAGATGATGGTTAAAGACTGGCATTGGAATCTCTTTGCTCCAGAGTTTCACATTCCCCTTGACCTGATCCAGTACCTCTGTAGTTCCTGTTATTTCCCCAATTTTGTCCTATGTATCTGTTTCTTACTTCCCTATTGTAATTTCCTTGGTACCTCCCATTACCCCAGTGACTATAATTATTTCCGCCTATCTTATTTTGGTTTTCCTGGGCTCCTAGCTCCTGTACAGTTGTTTCCTGTCCCTGTTTATTATTACTATCCTTCTAATACCGTTTGTGCTCATCATTCCTGTAACCATATCTACCTTCCCATTCATCTCGCCTATCAAAGCCTCCAAAAGTGCCACTACTTAATCGACTTTAGTCGCACGAGACCCTATAATGCCATCCTGTACCCTCGCAGGGAAATGGTGTACTATGTGTAAGGAACCTTTCCTCTGCTATTGGAAAATCCAGAAATTTGGCCTGCAGGTAAAGACATTGCAAATACTCGGGCAAGGGGCTAACCCATNCTCTGCTATTGGAAAATCCAGAAATTTGGCCTGCAGGTAAAGACATTGCAAATACTCGGGCAAGGGGCTAACCCATGGTGAGTACCTTCCTGTAAATAAATTTTGCAAGAATTCATCCTGCTGCAATGTACTCCAATATTTTTGCAANACCTTCCTGTAAATAAATTTTGCAAGAATTCATCCTGCTGCAATGTACTCCAATATTTTTGCAAAAAAGCTGCTCAAACATCTGCATATTTGTTCCACAATTGTTCACGATTAGTAGCCCATTGCTTTGCTGCACCCTCTAATAGAGAGACAAACAGATTTAGTTTATGTTCCTCAGAACATGCCAGCTGCTTGATAGCCTTATCACATTTTTGGATAAACTCTATTGCATGCACACCCCTCTCATTGCCATAAAATATAGGTACCATTTTGTCAAAAGTATTTACATCATCGACAGCTAGACCAACATGCCTACATTCTAACACTCGTCTGTCGCCTTGTCCAGAATTGTATGTTGGTAAAATTTCTTCAGCTATCTGAGCTTTGACTATCTCTAACCTTTCCTCCAACTGCTGTTCTAATTCCTTTACCTGTTCTCCTACCTTGTGGGCAATGTTCTCTAATGTATTTGTTTTATGATTTACTGCTTGAAAGTTTGTATCAATATTGTGGAATTCCTTTTGTGGATTTCCCTGACATTCTTTCATCTCCTGTTGTGTCATAGTTGTTTCCTTTACTTGTCTATTATCGTTTTCTAGTCTGGTAATTAGACTACCGATTTCATTTACCTGCGTTTGTGGAACTACGACAGACTGTTTATTTTTTGTGAACTTAACCTCTAATTCTTGTGTCTTTTCAAAATTTTGAATGCCCAACTGCTTTATATGTTCTTTAGTTTCCTGTATCCTATTTTCTCACTGAATTGTCATTTGTACCCCCCCAGTTTTCTAGCCTGTTTTCCAATTCTGCAATTTTTTTCTCACTTTTTTCTGCTTGTCGTCTAATTTTTTGTTCTAATTCATGTTTAAGCTCCTGTTGTCTTTTCTGTAAAGACAACAGAATATTGTACATTTCTGTCTGATTATGCATTTCCTGTGAAGATTCTGGGGCATTTCCCTTAGCTACTTTATCTCTTGTCAAATCGCTATCGGATATTTCTTTATTTAGGCCTACCTCACTGTCTGAGTAATGCACCATTTATATTACTGATTGGTTGTTTACTGATCCTAAGTATAATTATGTGTCAAGACTGGCTACGATTTCTAATAAAATTCTGCAACATTACATTTTACCCTATATATAAAAATTACACAATACCTAACCTTGACATAAACCAAACAAACGACGATGTTACTTGTGTTGATGGCTTCACTAATGATTTCCCTGGTGTGGATTGATGAATTCTTACCATTTTACACTGCTGCTGCTGCTGCTGGTGAATCAGTTGTCTGGCACCTGGAACTTTGTTGTTAACTGGAACCCTGGAACTGCTGCGTCGCTCGTATACTCATTCGGAACTGCCGGTACCTTGTTGATGTGCTGCTGCGATGTTTGTAAACACAGAATCATCCGGTATGTTTAATCGCCCCGTGGCTGGGCAGCCATGTTTGTAACGATTCAGCCTTCAGAAGTGGCGACTGGAAATTACAGCTCTGTTCGCTCAATCTGCAGAGACATGAAACGTGAAAGGCGCCAAATAAAAATAAATTCACATCAAGTCTTGTATTAGTTACTCTTTACTTTTATTTATCATTCAAATGAAACAGTTCACATACAATCTTCACGTATGCAGAGTCACGAATAGTCAATTTCACCAGACAAACAAAGAGCAGCGCCGCAGTAGTTTATTTATTATTCACGTCATTTAAAGCTTTCATTNCTCTGCTATTGGAAAATCCAGAAATTTGGCCTGCAGGTAAAGACATTGCAAATACTCGGGCAAGGGGCTAACCCACGGTGAGTACCTTCCTGTAAATAAATTTTGCAAGAATTCATCCTGCTGCAATGTACTCCAATATTTTTGCAAAAAAGCTGCTCGAACATCTGCATATTTGTTCCACAATTGTTCATGATTAGTAGCCCATTGCTTTGCTGCACCCTCTAATAGAGAGACAAACAGATTTAGTTTATGTTCCTCAGAACATGCCAGCTGCTTGATAGCCTTATCACATTTTTGGATAAACTCTATTGCATGCACACCCCTCTCATTGCCATAAAATATAGGTACCATTTTGTCAAAAGTATTTACATCATCGACAGCTAGACCAACATGCCTACATTCTAACACTCGTCTGTCGCCTTGTCCAGAATTGTATGTTGGTAAAATTTCTTCAGCTATCTGAGCTTTGACTATCTCTAACCTTTCCTCCAACTGCTGTTCTAATTCCTTTACCTGTTCTCCTACCTTGTGGGCAATGTTCTCTAATGTATTTGTTTTATGATTTACTGCTTGAAAGTTTGTATCAATATTGTGGAATTCCTTTTGTGGATTTCCCTGACATTCTTTCATCTCCTGTTGTGTCATAGTTGTTTCCTTTACTTGTCTATTATCGTTTTCTAGTCTGGTAATTAGACTACCGATTTCATTTACCTGCGTTTGTGGAACTACGACAGACTGTTTATTTTCTGTGAACTTAACCTCTAATTCTTGTGTCTTTTCAAAATTTTGAATGCCCAACTGCTTTATATGTTCTTTTGTTTCCTGTATCCTATTTTCTCACTGAATTGTCATTTGTACCCCCCAGTTTTCTAGCCTGTTTTCCAATTCTGCAATTTTTTTCTCACTTTTTTCTGCTTGTCGTCTAATTTTTTGTTCTAATTCATGTTTAAGCTCCTGTTGTCTTTTCTGTAAAGACAACAGAATATTGTACATTTCTGTCTGATTATGCAGTTCCTGTGAAGATTCTGGGGCATTTCCCTTAGCTACTTTATCTCTTGTCAAATCGCTATCGGATATTTCTTCATTTAGGCCTACCTCACTGTCTGAGTAATGCACCATTTATATTACTGATTGGTTGTTTACTGATCCTAAGTATAATTATGTGTCAAACTGGCTACGATTTATAATAAAATTCTGCAACATTACATTTTATCCTATATATAAAAATTACACAATACCTAACCTTGACATAAACCAAACAAACGACGATGTTACTTGTGTTGATGGCTTCACTAATGATTTCCCTGGTGTGGATTGATGAATTCTTACCATTTTACACTGCTGCTGCTGCATCAGTTGTCTGGCACCTGGAACTTTGTTGTTAACTGGAACCCTGGAACTGCTGCGTCGCTCGTATACTCGTTCGGAACTGCCGGTACCTTGTTGATGTGCTGCTGCGATGTTTGTAAACACAGAGTCATCCGGTATGTTTAATCGCCCCATGGCTGGGCAGCCATGTTTGTAACGATTCAGCCTTCAGAAGTGGCGACTGGAAATTACAGCTCTGTTCGCTCAATCTGCAGAGACATGAAACGTGAAAGGCGCCAAATAAAAATAAATTCACATCATGTCTCGTATTAGTTACTCTTTACTTTTGTTTATCATTCAAATGAAACAGTTCACATACAATCTTCAAGTATGCAGAGTCACGAACAGTCAATTTCACCAGACAAACAAAGAGCAGCGCCGCAGTAGTTTATTTATTATTCACGTCATTTAAAGCTTTCATTGCAAGTTGCATCGCAAGGGGAATTTACGAAGGCAGTAGGGACGTCAGATCTCTCCTGGCACCCTAGCGACCTCCTACACCGGCGGAAATAATTTAGTAGAATATATTTCTAAGCCGAAAATAATTGAAGTTAAAATGAATAAAGATTTAGAGGTCACGGGTGTTTGCCGGTGTGGGCAATATTTGCCACGCTCGATGCGTCTTTCTCGAGAGCTGGTCCTATTCCGTTCGTGGGCAGTAGGCACAAAGGGTATGAGTTGCCCCGTGCCTACCCCCACTCCTTGCCCCAGGGTGCCAAAAACGTGACCAAATAAGGGCATGGCATGGGCCGGAATCCCTTTGAAAGCCTATGCGACCCCTGTGGCAACTATTCCCCACGCCATGCCAAACTGCATAGTACTAAAAGATAATCAATGTTCTAGAACCTTCTAGAAAGAAAAAAATGTCCATTGAAGGTGGAAAGTTTCTATCTACAAATGCTGACGTAAACAAAAACTAAGATTTCCAAAAAAGCAAACGTATGACCGATAAACATTCTACCACGGCAATAACTTTGAATCCTGATAAAATATTACAAAGCCTCGCAAAACGAAAGAAAATGAACCAAGTATCCCGATAATTATTATAACTGCATCATTACAATATCTCAGACACAATCCTTCTATTGTATTTTACAATGGCTCCTCAACTGCTGTTTCACACTGATCAACTCGTATAGAGTGAAGTCTAAATGGAGTCCAATGCTAAAGAAGATTGCCATCTCAATACTAACTCTCACTGAGTGGGGTTTGAACACTAACTGTTGACACCTCCATTGGTCACTTCTTCTATACAACACTCAGCCAGGGCAGGCAGGGGTGAGCAGGAGTGTGTCTGTATGTGTGAAGAACTTTTGGCCTATCCATCTCTCTCTAACAGACGGTGCATTCAACCCTTCCACCCCACTTGCTCATCTGAGCTGCCTCAGGCCCACCAACTTTCGCCACTCGTGGCTACCATAAACACCTCATCAGCTTGCTGCTTGACATGTGCTGCAAGCTTTCGCTTACCTTACTTGAGCTGACAAGGTAGGAGATGGTGGTGTGTTGTCCACCAAAATGATCCTTTGTGACTACCCTGATCACAACAAGGTTGTCACTAGGAAGAAGCATAACTAAAGCTGAAGGTCCATCATGATATTGGCTAGTCATTCCACAACAAGGGNAAGGTTGTCACTAGGAAGAAGCATAACTAAAGCTGAAGGTCCATCATGATATTGGCTAGTCATTCCACAACAAGGGCAATAGCATAAATAATGAGAGATGACTGCAGCATGAATTTGTGAGTTTGTCAGCTATATTGTGCATGCGAGAGAGAATTTTCATTGATGCTATTGATTTTGTAATGAGTGTCTTGAANTGAGTTTGTCAGCTATATTGTGCATGCGAGAGAGAATTTTCATTGATGCTATTGATTTTGTAATGAGTGTCTTGAAAACAGATGGATATCACGATTGAACACCTTACATTTAGACAAATGCTCTTAAAAACAACAAAAACTAGTCAAAATGTATTTACTATACTGTGTTTGACTTTCTTTATTAAATCTGGGTTTCCCTAACCAGCATATGAACTTATGGCAACCGTGGTGAAATGTTGTAGTTTACAAATAAGATGGTAGCTGTGACTATGATACAGATATACAAACAATAGTGTGTGTGATGTTAGAATGTGAGTTGCTGCATAGAGCAGAAAGTGTCTCAAACATGTGATAAACAAAAAATGGGGCCCTTTTGGTTGTATTAGTAAGCCACGTATGCACCTATGTACGGGAAAAGAAATTTGCATAGTTTCTGTACTCTATTGTAACAAAAATGAAAGTAGCCTACAGTGAAATTTTTTAAATTTTATTGCTCAAAGCTTGGTCATTAACGTACCTTTTAAAGTGCTTAGCCGATCATAAAATTATCAGTTATTGCATTGATGGCTTAATCTGTGCTAAGGCCCAATTTCTGAGACTGACTGAATAATTCCTCTAGAGGAATTCTCCGCTTTAAAGTTATTCTTTCATTGCATTCTCTGGATATTCCTCAAGGACTAATCCACTATCATGTGAATGTCTGTAAATGTGTGAAGAACACATTTTTTTAATCACTCCATGACGTCTTGATTTTTCTGATGCTGCATGACCTCTGCAAAATCCAGTAAATTCACTGTGTTCAGTTATCTTTTTTAGCTGTGCACAGGGCATTAGCCAGTGGCTTGGAAAGACTGCCAACGACCACAAATGCTTGTCTGCAGTATTGAAACAATAGCTTAAGGGNGCATTAGCCAGTGGCTTGGAAAGACTGCCAACGACCACAAATGCTTGTCTGCAGTATTGAAACAATAGCTTAAGGGACTGACATTAGTGAAATCTGTGAATATCGAAAGACTACAATTAAAACCATAAGTTAAATTAATTCAGATATTTGTAGTAGCATTCGAGACTAGCTAATCATGCATTGGTCACTACAAGCAGAGATTATAATACATATCAGATATGTGGCTGAAAGATTGGTTCTGTCATGGAAAGAGGTAATACTTCAAACATAGCTTGCATCATTAAAGATGTACATTAAAATTGCAATAGACATGTGTTTGGTCCAGACATAAACTTGTGACCCACACTTATTCATGTTGAGTATGTTTTTCATGACCNGCATTAGCCAGTGGCTTGGAAAGACTGCCAACGACCACAAATGCTTGTCTGCAGTATTGAAACAATAGCTTAAGGTACTGACATTAGTGAAATCTGTGAATATCGAAAGACTACAATTAAAACCACAAGTTAAATTAATTCAGATATTTGTAGTAGCATTCGAGACTAGCTAATCATGCATTGGTCACTACAAGCAGAGATTATAATACATATCAGATATGTGGCTGAAAGATTGATTCTGTCGTGGAAAGAGGTAATACTTCAAACATAGCTTGCATCATTAAAGATGTACATTAAAAATGCAATAGACATGTGTTTGGTCCAGACATAAACTTGTGACCCACACTTATTCATGTTGAGTATGTTTTTCATGACCNTGCAATAGACATGTGTTTGGTCCAGACATAAACTTGTGACCCACACTTATTCATGTTGAGTATGTTTTTCATGACCAAGCAAGTAATGCTTTGTTCACTTTTCTCTTCAAAATGGTGGGATTTAACTTGACTGATTTGACTAAAGACAGGCACATGTTATGATGAGAAGACAGAATGAATTTTAAACTTTCCAGATTGCATTTATTAAATGTTGGTGAAGGTTAATCTAGGGTTTTACAGCCATTGCACAATTCTTTCTCATTTTTGAATACTTACAACAATACAGAATCGGTGGCCCCACTTCTTCACCTTGGCTGAGTTGCAGAACTTAAGAAGTAACAGGAAGGTCAAAGTTTATTTAATATGTTGTTGCATGATGAATACTTAACTGTTGTATCATTACACAATTTAAACTGATTCCAATGGTAAATTGCCTTGTGTGAACTTGCTAGTCAAACTTTGATACATCTGCCCAAGTTGGAATGAATGTGGGAAGTAATGTTGTTTGCAGTGCACTTCACCCACTTAATAGACTTCATTAAAATTAGGGGCCATAGTGGTGTAGTAGTTAGACTATTCGCCTTCCACCTAGGCAAACTGGGTTCAATTCCCAATGGGATTGCTCCCGGATTTTTGTAAGTGGGAATAGTGCTAGGAATTGTGCTAGACAGACAATGCTTCTGGTAGGCAGGTTTTCTTGGTGATTTCTCGTTTCCCCTGCTCTTTCGTTCTGATGCTGCTCCATACTCACCTTGCTTCACGCTCATCGGCTCTCAATACCACGATGCTAAGAGCTGTNCTTTCGTTCTGATGCTGCTCCATACTCACCTTGCTTCACGCTCATCGGCTCTCAATACCACGATGCTAAGAGCTGCCCAAATCTCTCCACTTACACATCATCAAAATTGTGCCCCTGAAACTAACTAGTCAGTTACCATTTACTCCTTGGTAATTTTAACCAACATATTTGAAGAATATTATTTTAACACATTTTTACTGTGAGTTTTCTTGTAAACAACTTGTAAAGATTTTTTATTTTTTGCTTAGAAAGTTGCCTCAACCATCATTCATGTTATAATGCCCTGGGTGAATATAACTTCAATTTTTAGCAACTCCCCCTCAGATGTCTGGCAGACATGCATCTTGTGGTCTGAGATACCAGCTTCAATCATAGTGTTTAATTACTGCCTTTGCAGGTAAAACAAGTGCCCACTCTTTGTTCATGTCTGAGGCAGGAGCAACTTAAATGAGATGTCAGTCTGGTGTTAAGTAAACATGTTGCCACGTGTATGAAATTATTATTTTTCAATAATTACATTTTTTAAATTAATTAAAATATAATGTGGAGCAGCGGTGTAATGAAGATGTGATAAAGGGGCTACCCTGAGAACCTTTTTATTATTATAATATAGATGTGGCTATTTTATATAACTTTAAGCATTCATTGTTTATTTCTCAAATAATATTGTGACATGCAATCACATACATTTTAACTCTGTATTTTATATGTATATTTTGTTCACTAATAAGAAATTTGTCTTGTTATGACCTATTAATTTAATTAGGTATGTTATATTTGTGTACATTTATTTTGTAGGTATATTATGTAAACTATAAATGTGTTGACATGCTCCATAGCCCTACTATGGGACAATGGAAAGGATCTTCAGAGTAGAAATAAATTAAAAAATTAAAACTCCCACATTACAGTAGTGTCTGCCATACACCTGCATGAAAATTGCCAACTGAAAAATCATGAGCTCACCAGGCCTGAGAGTAGGTTTCATAATTTTTTATCTGTTTATCTCTGCCTGTGCGAATATAAATTTATAAGGCTAGAATATGTAATTGTAAGATAAGTTTTTTATACATGTATTTACAAATCCTGCATTAATTTTAATGGGATAAATAATGCATTAATGAGGCAAAAAGTAATGCATGTGGTCAGCATATAGTGTAGTGAATACCACTAGTATATGAATATCATCATCTTGATTATTAACATAATAAAAATAGTGAAATGGTGAAGTTTCACGCACATGTCCATGCTGTGTTTACTGAGATGACAAAGCTACACTCATATGTGTGATTTCTTTGCAGGTTATCAAACTAGAAGTACTTAATGTTAACCTGTATACGATTGTCATGTCATGATTGTGTATGTATACCAATGTGTAATGTATGTATGTGTTCTGTGTGGAATAGTCTGGAGGAACTACACCTTAGCCTGAACACATACAGCTACGTAGACCTGGACCCAGCNCTTTCGTTCTGATGCTGCTTCATACTCACCTTGCTTCACGCTCATCGGCTCTCAATACCACGATGCTAAGAGCTGTCCAAATCTCTCGTCTTACACATCATCAAAATTGTGCCCCTGAAACTGACTGGTCAGTTACCATTTACTCCTTGGTAATTTTAACCAACATATTTGAAGAATATTATTTTAACACATTTTTACTGTGAGTTTTCTTGTAAACAACTTGTTGTAAAGATTTTTTATTTTTTGCTTAGAAAGTTGCCTCAACCATCATTCATGTTATAATGCCCTGAGTGAATATAACTTCAATTTTTAGCAACTCCCCTCAGATGTCTGGCAGATATGCATCTTGTGGTCTGAGATACCAGCTTCAATCATAGTGTTTAATTACTGCCTTTGCAGGTAAAACAAGTGCCCACTCTTTGTTCATGTCTGAGGCAGGAGCAACTTAAATGAGATGTCAGTCTGGTGTTAAGTAAACATGTTGCCATGTGTATAAAATTATTATTTTTCAATAATTACATTTTTTTAATTAATTAAAATATAATGTGGAGCAGCTGTGTAATGAAGATGTGATAAAGGGGCTACCCTGAGAACCTTTTTATTATTATAATATAGATGTTATTTTATATAACTTTAAGCATTCATTGTTTATTTCTCAAATAATATTGTGACATGCAATCACATACATTTTGAACTCTGTATTTTTTTTATATGTATATTTTGTTCACTAATAAGAAATTTGTCTTGTTATGACCTATTAATTTAATTAGGTATATTATATTTGTGTACATTTATTTTGTAGGTATATTATGTAAACTATAAATGTGTTGACATGCTCCATAGCCCTACTATGGGACAATGGAAAGGATCTTCAGAGTAGAAATAAATAAAAAAATTAAAACTCCTACATTACAGTAGTGTCTGCCATACACCTGCATGAAAATTGCCAACTGAAAAATCATGAGCTCACCAGGCCTGGGAGTAGCTTTCATAATTTTTAATCTGTTTATCTCTGCCTGTGCGAAGAAAAGTTTATAAGGCTGGAATATGTAATTGTAAGATAAGTTTTGTATACATGTATTTACAAATCCTGCATTAATTTTAATGGGATAAAGAATGCATTAATGAGGCAAAAAGTGATGCATGTGGTCAGCATATTGTGTAGTGAATACCACTAGTATATGAATATCATCATCTTGATTATTAACATAATAAAAATAGTGAAATGGTGAAGTTTCACGCACATGTCCATGCTGTGTTTACTGAGATGACAAAGCTACACTCATATGTGTGATTTCTTTGCAGGTTATCAAACTAGAAGTACAATGTTTACCTGTATACGATTGTCATGTCATGATTGTGTATGTATACCAATGTGTAATGTATGTATGTGTGTTCTGTGTGGAATAGTCTGGAGGAACTACACCTTAGCCTGAACACATACAGCTACGTAGACCTGGACCCAGCGCCATACAACAACTTGAAAAAGCTCCATTTCATGGGAAACCAAGTGCAGACATGGCTGGAGGTGTGCAAGCTGGGTGTGGTGTTCCCTGAATTGGAATCTCTGGTGCTGGCAGACTGCCCCATCTCGTCGCTAGATGTACCGAAGGAGCGGGAGGCTTCCCCGGGGGGACGAACTGAGAGTGAGAGCGAGTTGTACCATGGCATCAGCTGCCCACACAGCTGCTTCACGCACTTGCACTTCCTCAACCTAAATAACACCTTGCTGTCCTCCTGGGATGACGTGGAGCGGCTCAGCAGGTTTCCGGCCCTGCAGCAACTGCGGCTTACAGGATGCCCACTCTTTGAGGTGATCCTTCTCACACTATCCAGTCTGCCTTATGTAGATAAACTCCAGTTTCTTGCAGATTTTTAAATCATTCTTTGAAGTCACAGGAACATTAATTTTTTCACTTATGAAATATAGACCATTCACAGTTTCTTCGGATGTTTTGAAATGAACCTTAGAAAAAATACCATAGGTGTAACATATCAACTTGTTTTTTCAATAACCTGTATACAACAAATATATAATACTGTGATTAACTTTAAAGTACAGTATTCTTGAATAAATGTAACTTTAACTTTCATATTGTATTAAATATGAATTAAAAACAGTGAGAGCAGGGATGTGTTGGCAACGGCTAGTAAGAAATAGTTCACAGTTAAAATATTGTTTTAACCTAGTTTTTTGGTATGCTATTTGACGTGTGCACACTTTGATAAGTAAATATAAACACGACTTCGCCTCATCTGCACATGGAATCGCATAGTGACGGAGTGTGAACCTCAAACAACTTTCATCCAGAGTCTACCAACATGCCCCTAGAAGCTGGGGCACTCACGGACAAAGGCAGCCAAGTTTGTTCACCTTATCAGATGTCACGCCAACCCCTCTCGTCTGATAGAAGCCAGCCTAGCACGCCAGCTAAGCGCCTAAGCTCATGCCGCAGATGCAACCCCGCATGACAGAGGTGCCTGTTTTCGCCACGGACTGAGAGATGGCATCAGAGAGCACAACTCCGTCCACGGGAGGAGGAGCTCACCCCGCCACCCCCGCATCTTAGAGAGCCTGCAGACGGGTGGAATATATGTCTGTGCACAGCCGCAGAACGGCAGTTCATTCTCAGCAGCTCGCTCCACCACTTCCAGTGCTGGAGCTCTCTGCTACCACCGTCGTCTTGGCAACCTACCAGACCCTCTTCAAGACATTCACCAGAATCCCCCGAAGAAGTCAACACCCCCTTTTATACCCCTCTGGTAGTGGTACCAGATTCCCTTCTGGACCACAAGTATCGTGCTAGTTAGGGTTAGCCATTATAATAGCTACCTAGCAGCATCTGCTTTGTTAGTTTGTTTGTAACTTCCGTTACAGTTCTTGGTAGATTAGGAGTTAGTATGGGTCACCGTGTTTTTTCTCTTGGAAAAAACACGTCTTCTACGAGTACTCATTTCTAAGGGTGACTGTAACTCTGCGGTGTGCAGGCCGACCTAAAACTAGCCCTACCGTGACGTCCCTGTCAATCACAGACGTCACGCGTCAAAAGTTTTTGTGGCACTCAACGTGGGGCCCCAACGCTTAATTAACTTGTGTAATCAAGCAGAACTAGGCGAGCGCGACCCCGAGATCCAGTTAAACTAGTCAGGCGTCTAACCAAAAACCAGCTTCTGGAGTTCGCAGAAAGACCACACGAAGACCCGATAACGTTTACCCTAGACTGCGAAAACAAACTGCACGATAACAATATTCCAATTAAGCAATGGGTAGGGAGGACCCAGAACCAATTAAGGTAAAAAACCCTCGAATAGTTGAATAAGTACGGTGAGTTTATTACCGAGTGGAAGCAGCTGTGCTCATGCCCTGCCACTCAGTTTTCAGGCAAATAGGTAATAACCCACTTAGCCACCAAATTTCATAGCCAAACCCAGGCCGCCAAGGAAGAAGCCAAGATTTTTGTCTGGCGAAAAGTGCAGATGTATATAAGAATTTTCCTCGGGGGAAATGAGGAAAGCTGCGTGCGCCATATTACACGCATGCTACTCCCCAAATTGTGGAATTTACTACAAATTCTGAAACCACAAACAGTCAATGAGCTAGTGGAAAGGGCGCATGAAACAGAAAGAAATTACGAGGCACAAGCCCTGCTAGACAAGACACGTGCCAGTAAAAGCCAGGAGACCGATAAGCAGCCCTAGTGAAGGGGGAACCCTCCCCACACCCCACACTTCCTAAGTGCTGGTTCTGTCCGGAACGGTACTTTAACCGNGGGCACCTGACCCCCCGCAGAGACAAACAGAGGTTAAAGAACCCAACCCACCCGAAGCCCTGCACATAGAGGTGGAAATCAATGGACTAGGACACTAGCCCTACTAGATTCCGCTGATGTGGGAAACTTTATAAGAAGTGACTTGCTCACCCCTGCACAACGAGCTTCACTTCACCCACAAAACCGGTTGGTGCACATGGCACAACATGACCAGACCCTTAAGGTCGATGGGCCGGGCTACCCTGACAGCAAGGGTATACTGTCAAGACGACTCAACCGAATTCTTAGTCTCGCAGAATATTACTGAAGCGGTAATATGAGGTCAACCATGGCTACGTCAACGTGCATCACAGATCATGGCCAGCAATGGGATCTATATTGGCAATAAAAACAGGGTGATGGTCAACTGGGAACACTGCCCGGACGTGCCAATTCCCTCCCCAATCGCACCCGAAGAAATTAACCATCAACTCACAGAACCAGAATTCGCTCAGTTTTATCAAATATTGGATGATCATGCTGGAGCTTTTAGCCAAGGGGGTTCACTACGCCAGAAGCATAACATCCATCATGAGATTTGGCCCCTTCATGATATGCTCATCTAGAACTGACCATACCGCGTTTCCGCCAGAAGGCAACACCTGATTATAGATCATGTGAAAGCTATGAAAGAACAGGGGATTGTGGAACCGTTTATCTCACCCTACAATTTCTGGGTTGTTTTGGTTCCTAAAAAAGACGGTCAACTCAGATTTTGTGTCAACTACAAAGACTTGAATGATGTGAGACACCTTATAGCACCACTGGCAATCAACCTTAGGCACACTCTCTGGGATATAGGGGAGGCAAAAATCTTTAGTACCCTAGACATGCAATCGGGGTACTGGCATATTTCAATGCACCCAGACATTCAAAAGTATACAGCTTTCACCACCCCAGAAGGCAAAACCTTACAGTTTCTGGTAATGCCATTTGGATTAAAGAATGCCCCCGCCACCTTCCAGAGACTAATGTCAGCAGAAGTCCTCACGGGCTTCATCGGTCAATTTTGTTTCGCCTACCTTGACGACATAATTGTGTACTCAGTCTTGGGAAGAACACTGCAGACGCCTTCAGAGGGTACTTGAAAGGCTAGAATTGCATGGCTTAACCTGCAAATTGTCTAAGAGCCATTTCGGGAAAACCACCATAAATTACCTGGGCCACATAATCACCCCCGAAGGGAACTACTCCCAGGCAACTTCAATACGGGCTATAGAGGAGGCAGAAGAGCCCACTAATAAGAAACAACTACGTCGCTTCTTGGGCCTGTGCAACTGGTTGCGTGACTACGTATTCAATATTACCCGCCAAATGGCACCCCTCAACCCCCTACTAGAGAAGAAAACACGTTGGCNGTGACTACGTATTCAATATTGCCCGCCAAATGGCACCCCTCAACCCCCTACTAGAGAAGAAAACACGTTGGCGGTGGAGGGAAGAACACAGCAATGCATTTTGCGCCCTGAAGAAAAGCTTTTAGCACCTGGAAAAACTCCACGGACCCCAAGAGAGAGCCCTCTCATATTACAAACAGACATCTGCCAGAATGGGCTGGGGGCGGGCCTATACCAGGAGGACCCCTTCGGACGACCCCAGGTCATCACACATGTCAGAACCCATTTGAACGCTACAGAACAGAGATATATTAATGAACAAGATAGTCTTGCAGTGATCTGGGCGGTCTGGAAGTACCGATATCACCTAGGAAGGAAGCACTTCATACTGCACACAGACAGCAAGGCCCTCCAATGGCTGTACGAGTTAAGAAACACCAAGACCAAGTTGGGANGCACTTCATACTGCACACAGACAGCAAGGCCCTCCAATGGCTGTACGAGTTAAGAAACACCAAGACCAAGTTGGGAAGATGGGAAATGTTCCTAACGAAGTTTGACTTTGAGGTGCAGCACTTCCCGGGCAAGTCAAATGATGTGCCGGATGCCTTATCACGCCAGCCAGACCTCGACGAAGGGCAAAAGAAAATGAAGGATGGGAGAGAATTAACCCTCCTTCTGCCCCTACAAGAAGTTCCGAGGAACACATCAATCTCCTCCAGCTACAACTCAGCCGATATCAAATCAGCTACCATCAACAGAAAGACCCAGACATCCAGCGTCTCCTCCAGAACCAACCCAGCGATTTGAACTTCAAGACGTCGTATGGTCTCGGAGTCAACAACCTGGGGCCCTGTGCAAGATTTGGATACCACGAAACCTGAGGGCAGACTTATGCCGCCACCACCATGACCACCCGCAAGCTGGTCATCCCGGCATTAAGGAGACGCTTCGGGACATATGAGAACACCACACATGAGACGGGATAAGCCGGGATGTGCAACAATACGTCAACAACTGTGAGGCATGCTGTTGTGTCAAAACCTACCCCGTGCTCCAGCCTTCCGGAAAATCCTGTCGGCCTAATACTGCCTGGACCCAATTGGCAGCCAATTTAATGGGGCAATATCCCAGAAGTATGAAAGGAAACTGATATCTAATGGTAAAGTTTGTCTCATATAAGTTGGCGAGATTCTGACATTCAGTGAGTGGCAACTTGACGTATACGGAAAAAACAAAGTGCCATTTACAAAATCCTGTATCAGCTGATGCGAACAAAAGTTAATATTACGTTGGCTATTCTGAGTGTACTGCCGACACACATTAGACAAGCAGAAAATACGCAATAAGAAAGAGTTCCTAGATTAATTAATACATTTTATTTTACGAGGTCACAAAACAGTGGTTGTTAGTGTTACAAACTGAACTTCGTGATAAAGTAGTAATGTATAGGTGTTCAAAATGAAATGCACAATAAAACGATCCGTATCCAAATAAAACGCAACTTCAAAACCTTTTACAACGTCGTATTCCCCCTTTCCAACCATGCTTTCCATACATGCTTTATATTAATTCCAAAAGCATACAGAAATATTGAATAATATCGNTCCCCCTTTCCAACCATGCTTTCCATACATGCTTTATATTAATTCCAAAAGCATACAGAAATATTGAATAATATCGATGAATTATTTTTTCTTTAGCGAAATATATTTCAAATTCATGTCGTTCCGAGCCAGTAATAGAACAACATTCAACTTTAAAAAGACGCTATCTATTGAGCAATGCAAACGCTCAAACCTCGCTTTGTCATGTTGTGCACGCCATCTATCTGCTCTTTCCTGAATCATTACCAGCCAGAGAAGAAAGCTTTCATGCTAACAAATTTACGAACCGATAACAATAGTTTTATTTTTCCACGAACTCTGCTTAATTTTTAAAGTAACATCTATTTTGTGTACAGTGTTTTTGAGTACTAGTAATTTCTATTCGGCTGGTAATCGTTCGTCTACGTGAATTATACGCCTTATTGTTATCCCAAAAACCCATTTCCTTGTTTCTGAATAATGAGGGACACGCATGAATAGTTTTTAAGCAATTCTAACGTTATTCTACATCACATATTTCCAACTTGAATATATTAGCTATAACATCCAAAGTGTGACAATAGCTACAACTACCGTCTCGCAAATGTTAACCCAAATTCACTGTCTCGGACAAAGTAAAAAAAAGTTAGCAAATATTTAATTTTTGCAAGGTTTTATATTTTTACTTTTATAAACCTAATAATTTTTTTTAGCATTACAGTACAATGGCAAGTGGATTAGCTGACAACGTGTTGATAAAAAATACAGCCTCCACTTGACGCACTAGCTGATGGCAAAAGGATACATAAACAAAAAGTAAACATTGCCGCTACTTTCGTCGAACTATCAGAATCTCGTCAACTTACATGAGACAGACAATAGTCATATATCAGTTTTCCCGCTGGGTAGAAGCATTTCCACTACCCAGCCAGGAGACCCAGAACGTAATCAGAAAATTTTAAACAGAAATTTTCCCCGCTGGGGGTTCCCACAGGCCATACTGACAGATAATGGTACTCAATTTACCAGCCACAAGCTAACCTCATTACATGGAGAAACCAGGAGCTGAAGAAGAGCCTCCTCAGTATGGGCAAAGATCACTGTTTCTGGGATAAACATCTGCCCAACATTCTCTTCACTCTCAGGAGAAGAAACAAAGAGGCAGTAAATACCAGCTCCAGCCAGCTCCTTCTGGGATGAAGTCTCCGCCGCCCAGGTGACGCAGTGGGAACAAGTTCCCACAGAAATGCCACAACAGAAGGACGTCAGGTTGGCAACCCTGCCCAAGACCATTACATAACACACAAGTATCCACAATCTAAGACGGGTGAGAAGTTTCCAGAAGGGCGAAGCAGTGCTCCTCCGCAGCCACCCACTCAGCAAGGCTAGTGAGAAATTTTGCTCCGGACTTGTCGGACTTGTGGGAAAACAAGAGAATGTGTACTGGGCGGAGGACAATCAAGGACGAATCCGTAAGGCCTCCAGAGGACATGTTCGCCCTTCTCCAGCCGGTGCCCAGGACCCCAAAGAAGTACAAAACACGGACGACGAGGGAGAAGAGGAGGAGATGGAAAATTACCCCTGCCACCTACACCCGCCGAACTTCCGCCACCAACCTTTCAGGACCCAGGACCACAACCGGAGGAAGTGTCCAACCAACTCCCACGAAGAAGGAACCACAAGTACTTCAGAGAGGAGTGTCCGTTATGATGCTGACCTCCACCACAATAGACTTTGGAAGTTGAGTGGCGACCAGGTTCGGCCGCATGACCCCGACCGGGTCTGAGCCGTCGTGGCGGAGCCCCTTAGACAGAGAGCTCCAATGACGACAACCACCCAGCTCCATCAAGGAGAACGATGAGGCCAGCCCTGCTGACAAGGCAGGGGTGCCTTTTGAAAAGCCCCTGCCCCAGACTGCGACACTGCCCACGTCCAGCCTGGAGGACGTAGGCATCACCCAGACCTCGATGCTGGACGGCAGCGAGGTCACTGCAGCACGACCTCCTGAACAAGAGAAAGTGCCCTGCAGGGGTGCCCAAAGAGCCCTTGCCTCAGACG
>NQII01006697.1:75418-99194 GCA_002778355.1 Clitarchus hookeri
GGGAGTGCAAGGACTGGTTCTTGGGAATAGTTTTGAAAGATTTTCTGCCAGTTTGTATCTTTCTGCCATGTGTAGATATGAACATTGCCATTTACTTCACTTTTGAAACACAACGTTTACATTTCATTGCTCAGAAAATTATAGTTCACTGTATTGACCCAATAGGTATTATGAATTCCTGAAAGATAATGTCTTTTTTTAATACTGGTTGGTATACTTAGGTTGTCTGTTTTCATAAAATACAGTTCGTCTGAACTGAATTTGTGTGCGCGCAGGTGCACGCACACGCACTCACTCTACACTGCCGAACTAATAAAAATAGTGCACCGAGAAGGATGCATTGGATGGTAATGAAACTTTATAAAGGTAGTGATACAGATGACTAACATGATCACACCTAGCAGCGGGACAGTTACATATGAATCTGTGCTATACTGTCCGGTCATATTCCATAGTGCTGTAAAACTGTCTGGCATGGAGTCCAGCAGAAGCCCTGGATATTGTCCTTGGGTAGACAGGTCCACAATTGTTGGATAATGTGCTCCAAATCTGTGATATTGTGTACGGTGGCAGATGGCATTTCAACTGGTCCCACCGATGCTCAATTGGGGACATGTGAGCGGAGGGTAGTGTTTGAACATGATGAAGGCACTCCTGGGCAACTCGTGCAGTGTTAGGCCGGGCATTAACCTGCTGGAATACTGCACCTGTAATCTTGGCCAGAAATTAGACAGATTGGGGCGTAGCAAGATCTTGTCAACATACCACTAGGTCACCAATGTTCCACGTAATACGACAAGAGTGGCTAGGCTATTGTCGGCTATGGCTCCCCAGACCATAATTCCCACCATGCGGGGAAGTGTACTGCTATAGCAAGTTTGAGATTTTGGCGTTCACTAGGGCCCCTCCACATCCGGGCACGATGATCATTAGTCCCCATAATGAAGCAGCACTTATCACTGAACACCACACATTGCCAGTCCGTGGCATTCCACATGGCTCTTGCCGGGCACCACTGCAGACAGAGTTACTGGCAGCACAAGTAATGGGCACTGGGAATTGCAGATTCGCCTCTGCTATGCATCGGGAAACGGTTGGCGGGCATACAGGAGCCCCAACATTGGCCAGTATTGTGGACTGGGTCACCATTAGATTCCTGGATCCTCTCAACTGGTAGACGACCTTGTCCATCCTGAGTTAGTTCTCTAAGTAAGGGTTCTGTTATGTATCCACTGCTCCCAACAGCATTGGTCAGTGTGGTCAGAATAATCCAAATAGTGGGCTATCTTAGGATAGGACCACCCTTAGATCATGGTGGATGGAATAAACAATTATAACTATATTGACACCAAAAAATAGAGGGGAAAAAACCATTAAAACTTACAAATAAATGCTTTGGAGAAAACTGGGTGTTCACATGCTCTTTTGTACCAACAGCTACTGCTTCCAAGTATTTGTGAATCTTTGCATTTCAAATTTTTTCTGGGCGGAAACTTTGATCCCCTGTTTTACTAGTGGCATCTGCCATGAAATTTGGCATTGCCCCCTTTCCTCAATTTACAGATTAGGAATGTTCTGTATTACCAGACTTCAATTTCACGCACCATTGTTATGACCCTGTGCAATGCATTTGTTGTTTATTGAATTCTGTAAAATAAATAAATGGAAGGAAAGACAAAGACCCAACTCACCCATGGAAAAAATGTTGTCTTCATGAGACTGCTTGTTTAACAGTCAAGATTTCTCTTGAATGTGAGTTGTTAGTTATGGTGGTTATAAAACATTCTTTGTATTTTCCACTTGTTTGATGAAAGTTTATATAATAAATATGACATTGTCAGACAGCCAACATCACCTAGTTCTGTGGTTCAAGTTTTTGTGACACACTTGTTAACTTAAAAAAAGAGAGAGAAAAAGAGTGTGTGTGTGTGTGTGCGGATGCACGCGTGGAGGAAAAAAAACTTGGATTAGTATCACATGGCATAATTTACTGTTTTTGTTATTCCATTGCAGTTTTCTACAATATTGCATACCATATTTATTATGTTCTCAAAGATTTTTTGATCCTAGGTCAAGTTAGTAAGAAATATTAAAAAAAAACCTTTTGTTATTTTCTACATCCATCTGGTTTTAGGTTAAAGTTCATTGCAAAAACATTTTTAAAAATGCATCGCCACATTTCAAATCTGTAACTGACTGTGTTGTTGCAGGTACAGCGACCTGGTCTCTGTGCACGGAAAATTGGAGCCACTCGTTAACATCGACCTGAGCCCTAAGAAGAAGGTGCGGATAACATTCAGGTGTGGAGAGATGACAGATATACGCTGCATCAGCGTGTACCAGACGGTGCAGGAACTAAAGCACAAGCTGGAGGAGTTCTCTGGCATCTGCATCTCTAAGATGCGCTTGTTCTACCTAGACCAGGACATGAAGACCATCTTGGGCAGCCAGGAAGAGATGCGTTTTCCTACCCGCCAGCTCTACCGGTACAACATGGCTACTGGCGATGAAATCTTCATAGAGAGCAAGCCGTGAGAAGTGTAACCAAGCACATGCTGATGTGGTAATCAAATGTGATGTGACAAGTATGTCGACCTGAGTTTGCTGCCAGTTTTTTTAACATACCCTTCGTTTACACAAGGAATTGTTTAAATGGAAAGTAAAACATAGTTGGGAGTTCAAAGAATTACCATTACGTATTATTGTCCGTTTTTTTTTAACGGAATAGATTTTTACAGTTGAAATGAATTGAAATTATTTTTTAAGCAAGGATTTGTGTGTTGTTTTAGTTAGGAAAATGTGTAGGAATTGTAAGCTGTTTTAAATAATGTGGTTAGATACACTTGCTCATAAATAATGTGGTTAGATACACTTGCTCAGAGTGAAATGGGCTTTACAATTCATTGGGTACAAGGAGATACTTTTTCAGGTTTATAAAATGTAATCTACTTAATTAGCCAATTTCTGTGCTAAAAATGTTGATAATGCTCTTTGTTTTGCCATTCCTGGGTTTGTGTTAGCTGCATTCTTTTGTGCGCAATGTAACAGCAATAGAGCTGGTTGGTGTGGATTAGTATCAATGCCACCTCACAAAAGAAAAATGTGTGTGTGTGTGAAACACAGTACATAGTGAGCAAATTTTGTTCCTCACTTGGGCAGCAGGTGAGGTGTCAAGAGTATACACTGGGAGAAAGTGTACACTTTCTACTTGGAATGTACTCTGCTGATGGCAGCTAACTAGTATAAGAGTTGAATTAATTGGTTGGTTCAGTAAAGCATTAGGTTATGAGCATGTGTTCATTGATAGCTATTAGTTGGTATTGACATGTTGCTATGCTAACATGTGATGTAAATAGTTTTTTTTTTTTTCATATCCTACATTTACGCTACTTGAGTGTATCTGATTTCTCACATCATGTCATTGCTTTTAATCTGTTTAGCACATAACATTTATGTACTTAGCTGAGAGTCACATACAACTGTCAGAATGGTTGTATCTAAACTGAACGTTGTGGAAATAAAAAGGTGTGTGTTATCGCAGCAACTGACTGGTGCTGGTGGAAGAATCTGATAAGTAATTTCCGCCACAAATATAAATAAGGTTTTTGACATGAAAGATGGACAGCAGGAATTGAAGAACGAGTTCACAGTGGCTGCTGAAATATGCATCACTCAGGNCTGATAAGTAATTTCCGCCACAAATATAAATAAGGTTTTTGACATGAAAGATGGACAGCAGGAATTGAAGAACGAGCTCACAGTGGCTGCTGAAATATGCATCACTCAGATGGTGGCATCTATGTCAAGTGGTTAAGTGAGAATTTGAAACATCACAAGCCATGAACAAAGACAGTATGGATTATGTACTCTGACTTAAGCCATAATAAGTCCTTGTTGTAAACATCTCAACTCGTATACCAGACTGGAGCAATAAAACCCTTGTATAAAGAGTAAATATAATATATTTTAGAGCACATTGTAATTATTTTCCTTGTAATGTTTTTAATGTGTATGTTTTGAAGTTGACTATTTCTAGTGTAAAATTTCTCTCTGTTGGCAGCTTGAATATTTTGCTACTGATAGTACAAAACTTTGTGGGCATGTAGCATGCATTCTATAGTTTTAAATATGCCCTTCAGAAATGAAGGCATACCTGTAAACTGTGGACTTAACACCAACACACAAATGTATTCAAAAGTAAATTGAATTGAATTAGAGAAATTGCATTGCTGATGATTTATTCTTGGTAGAATGTAAGGCAAGTTATATTGCTTTTACCCAGAATGGTAGTTTAGGTAAGTTTTCAAGATTGATACTATATTTTCTGTAGTATCTATGAATACATACCATATTTACTTTAATATAGCAAGACGTGGAAAATAAGACAATCTCTCACATTTTACTTTAGCCTACAGAAAATTTTTTATTTTGTTGTGTATTTTACTAAAATTATTTTGTGCTGGCATTTAAATTTGAATAAAGGTGTAACATGGCCAAATTATTGGCATTTAATAACATACTGTATTTACTACCCCTCAATTGCATTATAAAAAAGGTGCACTTTTTTTTGTCCATTCTCATATTTTTATAATTACATACAGTAGTCATTTAAATGTTTTTAAGATTTTGTTAAATGACTATTATTGTAAAGAAACATGTATCTATAGTCGGTTCACGACTGGAAGAGACTTTCTTGAAGCCCTGCTAAAAATCTACTTTCAAGCCCATTTTGTATCCTTCCGCCAAAGGTAAACAAACATTGCCATGTGGCAGTCACATGGCAATGTTTACATGCAATGTTTACATTCCACTGTGTGTGTGTGTGTACATGTGTTCGTACATGCACGTACCCATTATAAAAGTCATGTATATATTATTAATCAATATTCCACAAGTAAAGTTTTTAATCTTGACAATTTCACACAAAAGAATATGCAATGCAAGCGAAAAATATTTCATTCTATAAACCCAAAATGTGAGTATTAAAAATTTGATGTTTCGTGTGTGTGTGTGTGTAGGTTTGTTTTTGACTGGGGGGAGGGGGGGAGAAAAAATTTCACTTTGATTACATATTATAGATTGGCACAACACTTTGCATTGAAATGTGTCCACATTCAAGGAGTCCATCCAACAACATAAATATGGCACCGCCAATCTCTCGTAAGCCCCCGGATGGCCGTGCTGTCACGAGGTCAGGAACCGAAGTTCCCATAACTCTTATAGTGGGTTTGCAACAAAAATACAACCAGACAGACTTTGTTCAAATAATTGAGCCGGCGGTAGGCCGCTGTGTTTATGTTTTAGTTGGGCTCCGGGCCCGTATTTAATGCTATTAACCTCTGTTGCTATCTTAAAATATTTTTCCAAACAAAAATCTAACTTAAAACTAATACGAAAAGACATTGGTTTCACTAATGTCTAATATTCAAACAATTAAATTGAAACATGTTGCTAAGCAAATGCTTAGAGGAGGAACAAAATAAGTGTGCTACAGATTTTGTAAAGAAATGACAAAAACAAATTAAACATAAATAAAAAATGTGGCTCCAGTAAACAAAATATTAGGGAGAACTGTTGTTTAAAATAATTAAAGAAGCTGACAATGGTGTATCCTAACGTCTCCAGTTTGCATCAAGTTAAAACATCCTAAAGTCATAAGCTGCAGTACTTATAAATACTGTTTATTTATTTATTAGTTAGTTAGAAGTACCGGTAATAACTAATGGATTGTAGTGATTCCTTTTGCAGCAGAATTACCATAGATCAAAACAAAAAAGTACATAAACAACTCAACACAGCAGCAACTATAAAAAAAAGAAATGAATGGATCCATCTTCACTCCAAAAACTAGAAACCAATTATTTAAAAAAAATTACATTCTTTAATAGCTGCTCTCTGATGTAGACTGCTACTTTACATATAATGCTATAAAGCAATGCTCAACAACATTACCCTACAATTTTACACTACACAAAAAGATTTTGCAAAAAAAAGGATACAGCAAACGGAATGATGTGCTCCTGCAGCCAATTGATGATGGCATCCTTCCTCCAGCTACTGTTGGGGAACTTCTCCAGCTGAAATCACCACACAATACAACAAATTAAAATGTATTACCCTTGAATGTTGCCAACAGTATGTCTGTTGTATAGAATGTCTGAATTAAGCACAATTCTTTCCAAAACATAAACTTTTAAATATTTGGTTCTTGGTAGTATTTATTGGATACCAAAAGTATGATTGGATACTTCTATAATGCGAACGTGATAAGAATGTCTATAACTACTGTGCTAGACATTCTTAAACTTTTTATCATATTACATATAACTGTTTTCCCGATACCTGTGTTGACTAGCACAGAATCTAACATGTCACAAACAATATAAACATTTTATTTATTCAAAAACAAAAGGTTGGAGCTCACACCTGTGTGCTGTGATATGGTGCATTGTCCATGACCCTTCTATATTTTTGGTATCAGTAACTGTAGTTGACCCAGAAACTGAATTATGGTCCTTTTTAAATTAAGCAAATTAGGTTGGCTATGTAGCACTGAAAGTGAAACATATGACACTGATAATTTACAATAACTAAAAGACAATGGCTGTAGAACAGTGGTGTTGGGGAAATGCATTAATACACAATTGTTTACTTAAAAGATTATGACTGATTTCATCGATTACGATGTCCTCTCGTGTTTAGTGAAGTGATACAGATATGTTTAATAGTAGGGGAAGTTCCAGTTATATCGACTGTAATCTTTTTAGTGATGTATAACAATTCAATAGCAATTAACGCCGCAATGTAACTTATAAATACAAAACAAGCAGTTGCTTCAATCTTAAAATGCACCATCTCTCCATAACCTATATAAAATTAATTGGCTATAACAAACTCACTACAGAGGCAATTTTCCTTACCATTGTCAGTTGTCTTTATAATAAATTTCCACTGTATATATTGGGTTGTTTATGAAGAATCCCTCGCAGGGGTACACAAATTCCAACACAAAGTAGTTTTTATTTTTAATTACACATTGTAATACCACCTTTTGGTTAGGTGATTCATACACTCACATTTGAGTCTACATAACCCTACAATCCTAGGTTAGTGTAAAATCCAAAAATCCCAGGTTAGTGTAAAACCCAACAATCCTAGGTTAGTTTAAAAATGTGAAATAGTGATTCACCCATCGTGGGGTTAGGTTCTGTTAGGTTAGGTGGGCACATATTACGAAATTAGTCGGACGTTAATGCCCCTCGTATATTCGTGTTCTGCATCATTAGTAGAGTGGAAATATACCATTTTCCGTGAATTAGTCTTACTTTTTACAGAAAAGCCCCTAAACTTAATAATTACCCAAAAAATGTTAAAAAGACACGTAGACAACGTTCGACGACGTTATCAAGTTATTAACAAATGTTGTAAACACATTTCGTAGGCCAACATAATTGACCTAACACACACAACTTGCAAACGCAATGGTTAATACTACATATATTTTAACATACCTTAGCACTGTGGATCTAGAGAGTTTCAACATTTCTGCCGCTCTTTCCACGACGTTGAAGTGTTTCATTTCCCCTCGCCTAATTATAGGGAATACAACGATTCGGTGAGGTTAATGATGTCCTGTTGACGTTGAGTGGTGACTTCTCTGTTCTTCACCTTGCTAGAACTCATGACTGCACACAAAAACTACCGCAACATACAACGTAAAATACAGTAAATAAAATTTTAAGCAAACCTGAAATAAATTTTAAAAATATTAAACACGTTAGAACGCACTACGAGTAATCTCTTATACAGGTTACTGAAGCAAAAGGAATCTGTACGAGAAAGTTATCACAAATTAAAATCATACGTTATGAAAAACCAAATAATAAAGAGCGGATATTAGTAAAAAAAAAAACCGATAGGTTAAACAAGAATCCCACAAATTCTCTGGCACGTGTGTCGACCACACCCAGTCAACAACACAAGGAATACTGGTTAGTCAACAAATGGCCGCTCTACTTTCGCCTTGAGCGGGATTGTGTAACTATCCAAAAGACGTTGAAATCTAAATACGTTAGCATCACGTCATTAATAATTGGCATAATACGATAAAATTCTTTTCGACAACCATTTGTAAGCGATAAATTAACAATTACGTTAAAACTTTGGAACTATTTACTCTCTTTGTGCTGGCAACCTGACGGCCTAACTGTATCCGCGCTCGCCGCTGCTTGTAATGTTATATGCATGTAGCTAACGGCTAGGGTGTTTTTTCAAAGGTTGATTTTCAAAAGTCTCTTCCAGTCGTGAACTGACTATAGTCAGAAAACACTAACCTCTTAATTTATTTTTGGTACATAAAACTATCCGCAGGGCAGATCCTAAGTTTATGGAAGAAAAAATTGTGATAAACATTGTTAATGGTGATGTTTGGCATCAAAGCAGANCAGGGCAGATCCTAAGTTTATGGAAGAAAAAATTGTGATAAACATTGTTAATGGTGATGTTTGGCATCAAAGCAGACCAAAGGGCCGCAAGTCACACTCTTATTGCACACACTTATACTGTACTTAGTGTGGAAACTGTATGTGGTGCTATCCTTAACAATCTTGAGTGTAGATATACTGGATTGGGAATAGGGGGAAATAAGCACACAATTGCAGCATGGTTCAGTTTGGTAAGTTGGTAAACATTATTGGGCTCATTATAATCTTGGAGGTTCTGTTTTGTCTGGTTTTGACATTTACCTGTGGGTGGACACCCTTTTATATTTTAAAAATGTCCTAATTATTATGATGATATGCATTAAAAACAGAAAGTAAAAGCAATAGTACCAGTATTCACAAAAGTTTGCATAACACTTAATTTAACATTAAGACATGGAACTACTTTCCCTCAGTCATTACCAACTAAACTAGGTGCACACCAGTTAATGTACTTGTTATATGCAGGTAGGAATGATATTTGTCAAATGTTGATTTCAAAAGTGCTTAATTGATCATGAACAGCCTTTACTATGAATTTAAGTTTTCATATAGCTGATTTGGAACTTGCCAGATGCTGCATTCCTCCCTGCTGGGTCCCTGCATTGCACTGGGGAAAAGATGTTGAAATATCTGTCCTGGTTGCAGTACGCAACATAATATAGGTCATTCACTGTTACTTCACACTTTTCTGAAACCCTGCTAAAGTTCTACTTTTGGTTACCGATTACGTATCCTTCAGCTACATTTAAACATAAACAGTGCCATGTGACTACATTTTAACTGTCATGCTTGTTTACTGTTTTCAGCTGTTCAAAGAATTTAGTCATACAGTGGAACCGCGTTATAGCGATAGTCGACAACGGCAAAATAAATTATCGCTAGCGAGTTATCGTTATAACAAAATTTAGAGTGACCCGTAATTTTGTTATTGTATTTGCCCTTGTAGATCCTGTGTTTAAAGAATGCTGTAAACTACGCGTATGCAGTGACAAGTTAGTACAAAAAATCTACATCTGAGAGAGGCATTATGCAACGACCAGCAGATACAATGTTGTATCCTCCTCCATTCTTCTAACCCCTCCACCAAATATGAGGGGTGGCGGGANAGCAACCTGTTTCTCGCCCCTCTGTCCGCTTCCATTGTTCTCCTGTACCTCGTCACTCCTATCTTAGCTTGCAGCATTTCACTTTGTGTCCTTAAAAAAAGTTAACAATCAGTAATTTAACCGAACTGCACGCAGAAACTACATGACTGTGTTCAGTCCTCGTGTCAAGCTAAAGTGTAGGTCGCAGCACCATACCACTATCCACGGCAGTCACGTGCATCCTGTCTCGCCGCAAAGCAGAGCTTCCACATGTACGTTTCCCCTCCACACCCTTTCCTATTCATGTTACCGTTTGATAAATTCCTCCAAGCCTTCTTTGTTTCCGCGTATGGCAGAGGATAGCCGACCTCTCAGGTAGTGTTGAAGGGAAGAGGCGACACTTTTTTTAGGGTTGACATTCCAGCAAAAAAAAAAAAAAGCATGCGGCCCACCCTTTTAACCACTAGCTCTACTCCCATTCCTATCTCTCCCCTTATCTTACCATCTTCCTTATCCCTCACAACCACCACCTTCTCAAACCTCGATGCGATGCGAGAGACTAACAAATGCTGGCTCGGGCATGGCAAGTGGGTGAATGTCACTTGCNCTTCTCAAACCTCGATGCGATGCGAGAGACTAACAAATGCTGGCTCGGGCATGGCAAGTGGGTGAATGTCACTTGCGATACAACGACGTGTTTAAACGTTTTAAAAATACGAGTTTACAAATGTTCCAATTGTTATAGCGAAGGGCTTTGTAAACAGATTTGTGTTTATAAACGAAGTAATTACCTTTCAAATGATAGGGAAAATGACGGTGCATTAAAAAACTATCGCAATAGCAGATGTGACGCTATAGGCCATACTCGCAATAACGCGGTTCCACTGTATTTCAAAAACCATTTCGTAATAATGTCCACAATTTAGGCCTACAACCATATCTAAGTCAGCGTTATGACTTTTTAACAATATCTACATTGACGATAGTTCTTAGGGTTATTATTTTACATTGCTGACATATTTTTTATACATGACATAGCACATTACACATAATAACACTTTAAATATTTTGCCATGATTGTGTTTAACTCTGTTATAACTGCGGGGGAAATAACTGTAGTATTTGACGCGTGATGTGCACTGACAATTATTTAAACACAACTTTGCCTTATCTTCACGTGACCCCAGGCGGGGTTTGAACCCAGAAACGACTTGCTACCAGAGCCTATCAACATGGCCCTACAAGCAGGGGCACCCACAGACACGGCAGCCAAGTTTGTTTCGCCTGTGTCAGATGCCACGCCAACCTACACGTGTGATAGAAGCCAGTCAAGCATCTGAGCTCATGCAGCCGATGCAATGCCGCGTAACAAGAGATGCCTGCTTTCGCCAAGTACCAAGAGATAGCACCTGCGAGCGCAGTTCCGCCCATGGGAGGAGGAGCTCAACCCTGCACCACAGACAGCCGCAGGCAGGTGGAATATATGTCCGTGCACCACCACAGAACGGCAGTTCACACTCACCACCTTGTGCGCTTGCCAACTCAAACGTTTTCGCGGCCTATCAGAAGCTCTTTAAGACTTTCACCAGCAACCCCCAAAGAAGTCTTCAACCTCCTTTCAACATGCACTACTCTTCTGGTAGTGCCACCCGAGTCCCTTCAGGACAACAGCATTGAGTTAGTTAGGGTCNTTCAACCTCCTTTCAACATGCACTACTCTTCTGGTAGTGCCACCCGAGTCCCTTCAGGACAACAGCATTGAGTTAGTTAGGGTCAGTTAGTACTATTGCTACCTAGCCACATCTGCTCGTCTTAGTTTTCACCCAGGTCCCCTTCACCTGGTTTATGTAGTCTTCTTCCGTATCTATTCCTCACGGAATAAACACATTTTCTATCTAACCTGCGAGTACTGATTCTATGGTGACTGTCTCTTTTATCCCCATAGACGTCAACCCATCAGGGAAAAGCAGGAAACCATGTCAATTACAAACCCAATTCGAATCTANTCTTTTATCCCCATAGACGTCAACCCATCAGGGAAAAGCAGGAAACCATGTCAATTACAAACCCAATTCGAATCTAGAGTAGGACTGCGGGCTCCCTTAACCCGGCGCACGTATGTTGCAAACACACCCATTAGACAGCAACCCATACTGTGCACCATGTGTGCTGTGCGGTAGAACCACAACCACTAGAGACTCAATCCACAAGGTGGTTAGTCAACCAGCCCAACCAATTCACTCCATCCACCACACTGAACTGTCGCCGGAAGGAGTGATGTACTGGTTCTGGAGGTCTGCCCACCTTTGGACAACACCCACGTCATCTGACATCCAGGGTAAACCCACGTGCTGAACTGTTGCCAGTTGGAGTAATCGGGTACGACCGATTGGCTATACCCTAGCTAGAGATAGTCGCCTGCTCTTCCTTCGTGGGGCCGATTTTAGTACCTACCTTTATGCCAAACACCCATACGAGTGGTGCAAAATTGACAAGATAGGAAGACAGCTACTGCCTCCAAATCCAATGGGAGCTGTAACCCAGCCCCAACTGCAGTTTGCAGCGTAACCCCCTCGGAATGAGCTCAAGTCGCCCGACAGTTGGAGAAGCCTCTTCTCCCAGCTCCCTCTCTCTCCTTATTTCAGCCTCCATTCAGAACCACCCAGCATTAGGTTGTCACCGACTTCCGTCAGGGACTTCACTTGCCACTGGGGATAGCGAACCCATGGTTCCGGAGCACCACATCCAGCAGCCCTCTGCGGGCACCCTTCAGCANCCACTGGGGATCACGAATGAGTGGTTCCGGAGCACCAGGACCAGCAGCCCTCTGCGGGCACCCTTCAGCACCGCCAGCTGCAGCACCACTTCCGCCCAAGGACTGGGCACGAGTTCTGGCCGACCTCAGCAGCAACAGCGGCCGAGTCAGGAGCTACCCCGGGCCATGCCCAATACAAGTAAACCAGTGGCTGTGTGCCAACCAGTAATACAAAGGACAGCCGACTTTGTGCCGTACCGTCAAACGATGCGCCCTAGCATCCACCTGGTGGCTGACCTGATGGGGCCTTACCCGAGAAGCACCAAAGGTAATAGATACCTGTTGGTGTTAACAGACCAGTTTTCCCACTCTGTAGAAGCATTTCCCCTACCCAGCCAGGAAACACACATCATCATATGGAAGTTTGAGATGGAGATATTCCCCCGCTAGGAGTACCCACAGGCCATACTGACAGATAATGGCACACAATTTACCAGTCACAAATGCCAGACCGCATGGAACACATGGGGTGTGGAGACGTAGACAATCCCCCCATATCATTCGCAGACAAACCTCACTGAGCAGAGAAATCAAGAACTGAAGAAAAAAATCCCAGTCTCTGTGGGAGAGGACCACTGCTATTGGGACAAACATCTACTGAATGAAGGGTGAGCCCAGCAGAACCGACGAGGCAGGGATGCCTGAGGAGCCCCTGCCTCAGGCGGCAACACAGACCGCGTCCACCCAGGAGGGTGTGGTCACCAGTGCCGATGAAGCTGAAGAGCCCCTGCCTCAGACGGCAACCCAGGTCATGTCCATCCAGGAGGACATGGCCACCCAAACCTTAACACCAGACGGCGGTGAGACCAACACCAATGCACAGCCCTCTGCACGAGAGGGTGAGCTCAGCAGAGGATTTCCTGCTCCTGATGGCCACCCCAACGCTGCCTCTCCAGGAGAGGATGCTTGGTCGTTCCCCGATGCCTGGTGGCCCCAAGCTCGTCCCTGCCAGGGACACAAACCCAGAGACCAGCAGCGAGCCCACAAGAGAGACACCGTCCTGCACCTGCCGAAGCACCTCTCAGCCTGGACGTTACCGTGAGTCACCATGGTGGCCCATTTCCAAATTCACATGGCCGTACCCTCAGTACGTGTCCTTGAAGCAAGAAGCGAGGCCGCCCGTACAAATCCATGACTCCATCCAGAGACAGGCAGTAACCATGCATCAATTAGAACAGTTGTTAAATCGCTGTTATCACTGACGTTATTTAAAACCAGTAAGTGGAATATAAAGACAGGCTGTTTAATGCAGCACTGTATAATCAAGCTGTAACTTATTGATAAAGTGCTACATGAAATAATCATTCAAAACAGTGCAAGTATCTAGCCATGATGCAATAGACATCCTAGTTCGAAACAGTGAATCACAAACATACCTAGTGAAGCACGGACTTCCTCATAAGTAAAGAATAATCCAAGCAAACTCCTGTTTCTTTTGACATTCCAATTACTTCAAAATTAATATTGTTGTAAATACTTTGTGCTATTGTGTCTCTTTGAGGGTGATATGTTTTTTATTTTTCTGTATGTGATCCGTACATCAATTTGTTAGTATTATTATTCAATGCAAAGGTACTCGTGTTTTAAATATTAGATAGATACAGGCCGGCACCACTTAGAACTTATCACACATAAAATTACCTGAGGTGCAACCTGTACAAGACTACAGAGCAGAGCCGCTTTAAAACACCTTCAGCGCCACAGCAGGTAAAACCAGCAGAAGTGACACACCCCTCACGAGTGGGACTTGCATATACACTAGTGTTCAATTTTTCTTACGTACCCGCCTGTAAATTGGCTTTCTTCCAAGTGAAAATCTGTTAAATGATTTTTGTACATAAACACAGCTGACTTGTGTGAGCGGCATGCTGATTGCGTAACAAACGAAGGAACACGAGCATTCACCCGTCACCGGGTCATTACAGCATGGCAGTTATCCTCCCCAGGAGGGAGCTCTGTCTAGCGTGCCAGCCGGCACGCTTGAGACAGCGCTACGCCATGCCAATAATGAAAGTGACACACCACACGCCGGAGCCCAGAGCGCAAAGAAGAGTAACGCTACAGAAGCCAACTCGACTTTCTAGCGAGTGGCAGTATTATTCACTCCCACCAAAATTTTTCTACCAGATAAGTCTACGTTGCAACGAAAGGGGGCGATTGATGCGTGACGCGCACTGCCGATTATTTAATCACAACTTCTTCACCTCATTTTCACGTCACCCCAGGCAGGGTTTGAACACAGAAACGACTTGCTATCAGAGCCTACCAGAAGGTTTTAGGCAAGAGCACCCATGGACACATCAACCAAAATTGTTTTCGTCTTTATGTCAGACATCACGCCAACCCTCCTCGTGTGATAGAAGCCACCCAAGTGACCCAGCTAAGCACCTGAGCTAGTGCAGCCGATGCAACTCCACATGACAGACGCCTGTTTTCGCCACAGACCAAGAGATGACAAGAGCCGCGGGCAGGTGGAATATATGTCCATGCACCGTCGCAGAACGGCAGTTCATTCTCATCACCTTGTGTGCTGGAGCTCTCTACCAACTCCGTCTTCACGACCTACCAGAAGCTCTTCAAGATTTTCACCAGCAACCCCAGAAGAAGTCTTCAACCCCCTTTCAACACCAACTACTCTTCTAGTAGTGCCACCCGAGTCCCTTCTGGGCAACAGCATGAGTTAGTTAGGGTCAGTTAGTACTACAGCTACCTAGCCGCATCTGCTTTTGTTAGTTTAGACCCAGGTCTTCTTCACCTGGTTTTCATAATCTACTTCAGTTTCAGTTCCAGGTTAATTATGAGGTAGTACAAGCCGCCATGTCTATTCCTCACAGAATTAACACGTTTTCTATCAAACCTCAGAGTACTGATTCTAGGTTGACTGTCTTTTTTCCCTGTAGACGTAAGGCCACCAAGGAAAAGCACAAGACTGTGTCAATTCCAAACCCAATTGCCTCGGACATCCAGGGTAAACCCACCGTGCTGAACTGCTGCCAGTTGACGTAATTGGGTACAACTCTACTTGGCTATACACCTAGCTAGGGATAATCGTTGCCTGCTCTTCCTTCGTGGGGCCGACTTTAGTACGTACCTTTATGCCATACACCCACAGGAGTGGTGCAAAGTGGCAAGCCAAGAAGGCAGCTACTACCTCTGAATCCAACGGGAGCTGTACCTAGTTCCAATTGCACTTTGCAGCATAACCCCCCAGGAACAAGCTCAAGCCACCCGACAGCTCCNTCACAGACTTCCTTCAGGGGTGTCACGTGCCACTGCGGATAGCGAACCCATGGTTCCGGAGCACCAGGACCAGCACACCTCCCAAGGACTGGGCGAGAGTTCCGGCCGACAGCAGCAACAGCGGAGCTACCCCAGACCACGCCCAATACAGATAAACTAGTAATACGAAAGATTAAATTATAGGTTATTGCAACTACAATGGAAGTACAAGTATACCACACTACTTACAAGTATACCACACTACTAAGTACATACACAATTGCAGTTAAACTTAAAGATAGAATTACAGATTGCTACTTACCATTACATTTTATCAAGGAAGTTCTGTACAGGGAAATGGCCTTTTGAATACTTTTAAATGATGAGACTTGTAACTTTAAAAGCTGTGATAAACTTACCTTCCACCATGTAAATGGGTAGGACAATAACCTTAGTTTTTTACACAATTATGCATCATTATCACTTCTATATTAAATACTTTTTCTTTCCTGAACCTGTGTGTTACACTATGTCCTGCAGTGTCTGTGTGCCGATTTTAAAAAAAAAAGCAAAGAAGTATGACAACACAGTGTTTGCTTTGCCAGTGGCTTTCAGGTAATCCACGATTACATCTGATAAACCACCCATTCCCTTCAGCAATGTATTATTGTTAAATATGTAACATTAAGGCCGTCCCCAGCCATGCGACTGAGATATAGAATCAAAGGTCAAAATTCACTCCATGCATCTTCAACAGTTTTCTAAGTGCAATGTTCATAGCGGTCTCATTTGCTTCAGTTTTACAAGGGAAAAATGCCATTTTTTTTGTAGGCAATATACTTTAATTATTGTAAAATTTAATAAAATTTAAAAACTCTTCTGTAGTACAGACTATAAGACATACAAAGTTTTGTGCATGCTATGTTTTACGTTCATTGATGACGGTTAAAAAACTCCATGGTGCCATAGACATAATGTTACTACAAAAAGAGATAAATTGCATCGCACATTTTTGGTATATTGTTCCCAGCTCCGAGATGGCTCACATATGCTGATCTTGCATGTGAAAGCACACCTTTGGGCACAGTGTTGTTAGTTTTCTGCCTACCAGAACTGGGTCGATATTGTCGCTCTGTTCAGTGCTTGTATTATTCTTGTGGTGTGAAGTAATGTGCTCTAGGAATACAGATGACTAAGAAGAACAATACCAATGAGTCAATTCAGGCAAGAAGGAAATCCATGAGGAGATGCATGGCTAAGCCATATACTCCCGCCTCGCATATAACGATTGGTTACAGCTGGAGCTACGTTGCATGATTATTTTGATAGCTTACAGGTGTAATAACTCACCGGTAAAGTCTCGATCTTGACGCCCAGGATGTCACTTTGTATACTGTCTTTGCTTTCCATCTACGTCCACTGACCTTCACTCCTCAGGTCTTATTTTTTGTTGTCGGTACACTGCTGTATAGTTGCACCGTTTATCAGCAGTTATCTCGCATGCTTCTAACCGCTGTAACACACTCGAAAGTGATACTGCGACAAGCCTGAACTAAACTGTGTTATACTGGGTTTAAGTTGTGTACAGAAAATGCAAATGCGACGGGGCATCCTGAACAGTGTGTGCTCCGAACCACTTGCTGATGCTGGCAGGTCTGAGAACATCGCTGATATTATATATATGTGTGTGCATATATATAAATACAGATTAAAAATTATTTATTATAACAAAAGTGGCAAGACTATATATGTATTTTCCCTGTTTAAAAACATTAACAGATTCTAAATGTATAATTGAACTTGATCCACACGTGTAAAGTTTACATTTTTGTGTTCACAGCTCAATAAATATCTTAACTACAATTTTCAATGACAGATTACCAGCTAACACAAGTAGAATTTAAATACTTGTTCATAGTTAAGATGCTTCTCTTACCAGTCGAGACCCCGCGGGGATGTGAACGGGTGTATCCATCATCGAATGTTGTTAAGTAGTCTTTTGCATTTGGTTAGACTGTCTGTTTATGTGAAAATGCCAGACTATGTAGTACTAGAGACACTAATGCGAAGGTAAACCAATTCCCGCTTCGATTACCTTCTCTCTGGGGCCTATTTTTGTATGTGTAATTCAGAATGTTTTAATATATAAACTTGAAATTTTTTTCGTGTGAAGTATAGTCAAAACACCTTATAATCAGTTCTTACAGTGAGTTGGGTAACAACAATGTTGTCTGCCACCAGACTAGTCAACTTGACTGTTCTGTCCAGCGGCGACGGTACAAAGCTTCCTGATTTCAAAGCTCGAGATAAAAACCAGCTAATAAATAGAAACTTTATTTCAAATAAAAAAAAATTTGTCTGCAAAACAATGGAAATAATTAAAAACCATTGACCTTGATTGTCCAATCAACAGTCAGTAATATTTTTGTGTTGGAATTTACCGATACAGGCTTACAGTTTAAATATTTACAGATTTGCTGCAAAACTACATGCTAAAACAATATGCACATTTCTTTCATATTTGAAATTTTCTTTTTGATGGTCCTGCCATGTTTGCTGAAACTGCTACTTATGAAATATGACATAAATACATTTTTTTTTAAATGGAGAAGCCATGAGGCGCACGTATCAGAGATTTATAACTTGAACAGAAAAACAAAGAGGCAACCGCGTTCCACCATACAAAATGGAAAAAATTGGTGAAATATCAGCATTCCTACTTTCTGACCATTTTAGTTATTTTTTTTGTAAATAAACAGATACATAATTTATTAGTTTTCTAAAGATTCGGTCATTCCGGTTTTCAACCCTGGGTAATGAATTCATCAGTAGTTTAGCTGCATTTGGTTGATAGTATGCAATACAATTTACCAGCTTAAACGCCATAACAGATAACATTTTGATAAATTAAAAATATAGTGCAAAACATTACTAATACTAAAATATGCAGTGGTGTAATCACGTGTTTTATGTATATATTTTTTCTCCAGAAATTTAGAAGAAAATGTATTAGCTTCTGGTGTCAATCCTACTGATCTTCCTCCTTTAATTGTGGAAACAGAAAAAAACTAAAAGTTTTATTAACGGCCGCCGAATTGTTGATATTGTGCATTTAACAAAGCAGCTAATGAAATTGGGAGAACATCCCCGATTCTGCATATTGGGCTCATGTAAGTTGGAAAAAGAAATACACAGTGGATTATTCTTTACTTTAGTTTTCTTTTGTGACAACTGTGACTCATGTAAGTACGTGACATCTGACAGCTCGCAAGAAGTAAATGATGCTGTGGTGGGGGGTTCTGTTTCTGTGGGTATTGGAACGTATGTCAGTACTCAACATTCCCATGATGGCACGAGAAACATTTCACAGATGCAAAACTTCTATGGGACAAGTAAGTAGATCCAATTATTTGTAACAGATGTTTCATGTAATTCCTAACCCTTCCAGTCCGCAGTTTTGCAACTGCGGGTGTTGCAAATATGGAGTATTTCGGTAAGAACACTACTTAGATTCAGTCACGATTTACCTGTTTCTTACGGTCAATGAACTGCATGACTGGTTCACAAATCAGACAAGTAACCAGATAAACCTTGGAGAAGACATCCGTTGTACAGGGTTATGAAGATTCTCATTTATGGCGCTGTACGCAAACATCATTCTAATGAGGCATGTCCACAATTGTGGTTATAGGGACTGAAAGAGTTGTTATTTATGCCTTATTTCAAGTTGACATTCGTATTCAAAAGTTCTGAAATTTTACTGATGTTCCGGGGTAAACTGTAACAAAATAATCAACATTCAGTGGGTCATGACGGGGGAGGGTGCATTGTCCACCTCAAGTGAAAGTGCGGAGTACGCAAGTAGAGGGCAAATCCTTACTTAGTATGACGTAAGTTTGGGACCTTATTATGGACACTTTCACACAGCCTGTGACTAACATCATGCATACTTCCTAATCGACTTATTAACAATTATACCTCTTTAATTTCTCCTCAAAGTAAGTTTTACTTGGCGATGAGGAATTTTTGACTGGCATTGCCTATATGTTTCAGTAAAAGTAGTGCTTCACTTTACCCTTGCCCTAGAAATATGGCTGCACTTACTCTATTAGCCCACCGCTAATCCTTTATGCTTTATGTGCCGAATACTGGGTACAACCAACCTATTAGCAAGTATGCTGGGAATGCCAAGAACCATATAGGGGTGAAGATGCTGTGTGATTGTAGTGCATGTTAATGTTTTTGTAAATTAGTCATATACAACGTTAATGTTAACTGAGCGGTGACTGGTCTAGATTACAGGAAAACCTATGCAAATGTAAATAAAATTTATGAAGTCACTATTAAAAATACGAAATTAGAAAAAAACAGCAAGCTAATAATAAACAAAAATTAATATTCTGGACTTTTCACATTATTGGTTTATGGTATTTGTAGTTAATACTAAAATTTTCAACTGCTACAATATTAAATTACCTTCTAAAATATGTAACGGCGTCTTTACTTCTGTACATGTTGGAGTTGTTTTTAACAGCATTAAGTGACTGTTCAATTGATCTTTTGAACGTTCAGGTATTTATTTTCTCCACGGCAGGGAACCAGTTGTAAGTCAATTAAGGATAGGAAAGTACATTAACAGAGTTTTTGGTTTGCTTTTGGAAAGTACGTTGTCCGTTAAAATTAAGTGGTTATAAATATGTGGTATGCGAATGTAGTATATTGGTTTCGTTTCCATATAGTTTAGAGGCAAGACAACAATTGATTTGAAATTATACCAGTGAGTAACCTTTCCTTTAATTGCAGTCTCTGGATCAGCTATAATGTACAAACGTTTACGTCAGAAGAAAATTTAACAGTTATGGTTTGTTTGTAATTCTCCGGATCCGTGGAGTTCCACCCGAGGTTCTGATATTATCTTAACTAGACGTGGTGAAATGAAATTAATATGGAGCAGTAGTAATTCAAGATAAATTTACAGTCAATTAATTCTGGTCAACACTGCAATAAAATAATAAAACATTACAATGTGAAGATAAAAAGTGAGGACATGCATTAATAATCATTATTTAATTTGCATTTATAATAATTAGACAATTTTAATATTTCACAATTACTATACAATGCAAATAAGCTTCTAAATTTCTGGAATAAACAATTTTCAGTAGCTGGTTATGGTAACTTTGCAAATGTAATTGTGAATACAATTTACTTTTATTAACAGCATTTAAATATAAAGCTAAATAAAGTTTACAGAGTTTTCAGTTCGGTTTTCGTGCCACTGATGGTTTTTTATGTCATACTGAAGTAAAATCTCGCCCCCTGTCAAGATCTTGAGGTCTCCCTAAAGATAAATAATTCTCAGGGAATAAAATAATAATGACGTGACTAAAAATCTGCAAAGTTTTTAAATATCACATTACCATTAAACTGGCAAAAGTGAACAAGTCAGACATTGTCTGAATGAGTATCAAACGAAGTGTAGAATTATTTTAACTAAAGATTTTGAACATATGTAATTGCATGGTTTTCTTGCACATGGAGGTAGATTAAAAGTTCAACGTAATATACACAGAAAATAAGCCAAGGTTATATTTTCTCAAGTCACAATTCCGTTGAAGAAAAAAAGTACTTCAGAAAGGAGGAGACAATCCATATGACTAGTAGATTGCTTAATTCCTCAATTAGTTTATTCAATAATTTCAAATATTATCAACTTTTTGTGCTTTGGCACGAATAATCCTTTAAGAAAATGGAACGAAAGGAAAATAAATTGCAAATGCCAAAGGAAATGGTGGATGGAACAAGAGGACCTACATACACAGTTACAATTCAATGAGTGAAGTGGTGAGTTCTGGCAAATTATTGTACTTTTTTCTATTTACTTCTGTTTAATTTTAGTATCCGTCTGTATTTATTCCACAAAAATATTTTTTCTAAAACAATTGTAAGAATTAACAACACTCAAAAATCTGAAATCTGGAAGTACGCAAAATTTTTTTAGGTTGATTAATTGTTTTATTTTATTAGCTTTTGATGTTTTATGGCATATAAAAATGGTAATTGTATTATAGAATAGGGACTTTTCTGAAAATAAAAGAAATAATTACAGAAAGTGGCATATTTTCACTCTACTAATTACACAGTGTAATNAATATAAAATAATCTCAAGTCTCTGATTTGTTACTCTTTACTTTTATTTAACATTCACATGAACCAGTTCACATACAATCTTCAAGTATGCAGAGTCACAAACAGTCCGTTTCACCAGACAAACAAGCAAAGAGCAGCGCCACAGTAGTTAATTAACTACGTATTATTAATCATGTCATTTAAAGCTTGCTTCGTAAGAGGAAAATTCAAAGGCAGTAACCTCCCACACCGGTGATAATAATTCAGCAGGATAAAGTTTGCAGGTGTGGGGGATATTTGCCACGCCCAGCGCATCCTTTCCGAGTACTGGTTGACTACTGATTCTGTATACGGTTCTGCTAGCGGGCCGGTAGGCACACAGGGTATTAGTTGCCCCATTAGTTACCCACTCCTCGCTCCAGGGTGCCAAAAACATGACCATATAAGGGCATGGTATGGGCCGGTACACCTCCCCACGCCATGCAAAACTGCTTAGTAGTAAAATTATAATCAACCTTCTAGAACAAAAACTGTCTACTGCAGTTGGAAAGCTTCTACCTACTAATGCTGATAAAAACAAAAACTTAAGATTTCTTTATATAAAAAGTACAAAAAATAACTACTNTTATCTACTAATGCTGACGCAAACAAAAACCAAGATTTCTGAAAAGGCAAACGTATGCCCGATAAATATAGCTACCACGGCTTTAACTTTGAATCCTGATAAAATATTACAAAGCCTTGCAAAACGAAAGAAACTGAACCACGTATCCCGATAATTACTATAACTGCATCATTACAACAGAACACAAATATACAAGGGGGAAATAACGTATTACCAATACAAACCACAAATACGATAGTGAGGAGGGCTATGAAGATCACAGAAATTGTGGGGTAAAATTACTAAAAATACAAAAACACCTCAATTGAACATTTGTCCAGCAATTTCGTAATATGTGCCCGCCCACCTAACTTATGTTAACCCCTTGATGAGTGAATTGCTATTTTATATTTTTAATGTACCCTAGGATTGTAGGGTTTTAATCAGGCCGAGAGAAAACCTAGAGGATGACCTCTATACGTGAACTTCACAGAGTGGACTCGCTCTCTCTGGTCGTCAAGGTCAGTGATCAGAGAATGTGCGTACATACTACATAATTTTCGACCTTCGCACTGTAGGGCCTATTGTATTTTCCTTGCTGTTGGCTTAGATTAAAAGTTAAAATTAAAAAAAAATTTTTTGCATCGCAGATTATTCGCTTGTGGATAATCGGGGGCTTTACTGTAGTGTAAATTTATGTTAATTAAAAATAAATCTTGGATTGCTGTGTAAATATTGGGTAAACAGCAAATTTGTACTTTGTACTTTATTGGTGGTGTTTTCATTAATATTGATGTGATAACATTGTAAACTATACTGTATTATAGTGTAGAGAATTGCATTCGATAGTATTAATATTTAATTCTGTGACGAGTATGTTGGTTTGTATTTACAGGCGGTGACTGTCTATATTGCATTTTCGTTTTGCTTTTTATTCTTATAAAACTGTGTCATAATTTTATTTTTCAATAATAGTTGGAATGTTCCTCAGAAATTATGGCTGATAATGTTGTGCATATCACAGAACTTCCTGTAAATAACTTATTACAATACTTTTTTATAATTGTTTACTTTTTGTGGGGGTTTCAATCCAAATAGAAAGAGATTTATATGGAATTTATTAACCATACTTAGAGACCCGAGAATTTCTTGAGTAGCATGTCCTAAAATTCTTGAGTAAAATGCAGATTTGTTTAGTACCAATAATACGTATTTTAGACAGAAAAATGGAGGATTGAAGTTCAAAATATTACAACAAAACTAAGTAAAAAGTTAAGTTAAGAAACTCACTAACATTTCTACAGGTTTTAGATGTTAGAATGGTTTTGTAGTAAAACCCTGCAATAAGCAGTTTCAAATATAATTCTAAACATGTTAATGTGTACACCTGTCACTTGCAGGCCATTAAAAAAAAAAAAAAAAAAAAAAAAAAAAAAAAAAA
>NQII01006698.1:0-112490 GCA_002778355.1 Clitarchus hookeri
TGTACAAACCCACTCTATGGGCTGTTCACGCTAAACTGAGCTCATTTGAAACCAATCTTTCAAACATTTCACTGCACCTACCTGCATATGTTTTAGCGAGTACATTGATCAGTATACGCCCAGTAAAGTAGGTAACGACGAAGTGGAAAGTAGTTACATGTCTTAACGTTGAATTAAAAGTGTTAGGCTCAACATTTGTGAANAGTTTAGTTGACCTAAGAATACCAATTTGCTGTCAGTATGCCTATACAATGAGCTGTACTCAGCTAGAGTCATCAGCATCGAGCAATTTGTATCGCATTAAAAACAAATCCTAGCATGGAAACAAAATACCTGCTATTTAAGACTTATTTGCGCCTGTATTATTTTTAATGCTTGCAGAGCTAGAGCCATCAAAATTACAGAGTAGCAAGAAAAAATAGTGTAACAGTGAGCACCGCTTCGGTATTTTGAAACATACTTATTAGTTACAATCAGGTGACCTAGATAACATGTTGTGACATACACAACAAAATATACTTCTCTATAATATTTTAAAACACTTATGTAAGTGTTATACTAGTCTTCTGCAACACCCCCTTCGATTGCACATTTATGTCTGTACCCTGTGATTAGCCCAACTTAGGTGAATGCTGAACCCCCCTCATTCAATCTCATTCCTAGGAATTATTTTGGATATGCTATACTGTACATCCAAATACTGAATGGCTAATATTCCCAAGTGATATTGCATACAATATGTTATAAATTGTGTAATTATTGGAATATTACATGTTCATAGTGAACTTACAACATAACAAAGAAAATGCACTGCCCCGATTTAGAAAATACTATAACGTCATAGGCCTTCGTCACAACACATACTGCCTTTTAATGTACCGAAATTTGTAACCATTGGTGCTTACTGTACCGTATAAAATGTGTGTGTAGAAAAAGTGTGTATGAAAGGTTTTTGGGTTATTTTTTAGCCTACTTTCCGAAGCAGTGCATGTGTGTGAGTATGTGTGTGCCTGTGTGTGTCTGTGCGTGTGCGTGTCCCACCTTCAATTCTTGAACGCGTCAACCTATTTCTAACAAACTCGGTACACATATATTAATAGTTTAGGACACCTAACTTTTATAGTTTTCAACCACGCCAGGAACTCACTTTCAAAATAGTGACCATTTTAAATTTTAAGGCGATATGTTATATCTCGGAAATAATTACACCGATTTTAACAAAATTTTGTATGCTGGCAGAGCAATTTATAACCAATAAATTCAGACGTGAATATTGTTGTTGGTCCGCCATTTTGGAATATATCGCTACACGAAAAAGTAAAACTTTTACGTTATATCTGAAAAAATAATCAATCTNTGGTCCGCCATTTTGGAATATATCGCTACACGAAAAAGTAAAACTTTTACGTTATATCTGAAAAAATAATCAATCTATTTTCGCCAAATTTGGCACATAAGTAATGCTATGATTAGCCAGGTAAACATAATTAATTAAACTTAATTAGACTGTTATTTTTAAAATGGCGGCCATATAAATATTTTAGGTTTATTTGGTATTACTACCATACCGTTTGGCCAATTTCAACCAAATTTTGTACGCTAAGAGTATATATAACAAGCTTCATATAATCAACGCAACAACATTTGTCCGCCATTTGGAAACATAGCGCAACATAAAAATAAAGTTTGTATGTTTTATATAGAAAACTATTCAACCAACTTTCTTAAAACTTGTAAAGTAAGTAATACAAGAATAGGCCAAGTAAATATATGTAAATAGATTTTATTTGGCACTTATTTTCAAAATGGTGGATATACAAATATTTTAGATTTATTTGGTATGAATACCATACCATTTGGCCAATTTCAACCAAATTTTGTACGCTAAGAGTATATATAACAAGCTTCATATAATCAACGCAACAACATTTGTCCGCCATTTGGAAACATAGCGCAACATAAAAATAAAGTTTGTATGTTTTATATAGAAAACTATTCAACCAACTTTCTTAAAACTTGTAAAGTAAGTAATACAAGAATAGGCCAAGTAAATATATGTAAATAGATTTTATTTGGCACTTATTTTCAAAATGGTGGATATACAAATATTTTAGATTTATTTGGTATGAATACCATACCATTTGGCCAATTTCAACCAAATTTTGGTACGTTGACAATAACTATTGCAAGCATCAAATATGTAAAAAAAAAGTCACTTTTATCGGCATTTTGTAACATGAATTAATCAAGATTTGTGTAATTTCATTAAAAAAAACAGTTGAGAGATTCCTACCAAATTTGGCAATCAAGGAATACTGCCGCAGTTGATATATACAAATATGTTTCAAGTATGTCAGACACTTGCCTATTTTAAAAACAGCGGCCATCTAGCTATTTCAACCTAGTATGCTATAACTTCGAAAACATTTAATCAATTCCAACTTAACTTTGTATGTTGGTAGTATATAAAACAAACATAAAATGTGTTTAAACGGACCATCTTTTGTCCTCCACTTTGTAAGATTGTGCCACACGAATAAATAAAATTTTTAATTCGTATATCAGGAAAAAATTGGCTGATTCCTACAAAATATGGCAAACAAGTAGTACTGCGGTAGGTTATGTTAACTGATATGTTTTACGTAAGTAAGACACTTATTTTAAAAATGGTGACCATATAGCTGTTATAGTTTTGTAAGTTATAGCGTTGAAACCATGTAAATAATTCCAATGAAATTTGCATGATGGCTTATTATTCTTTAATCGCTGTTCAAACAAAATAAACGCAGTGTTTTTATACATTCTTATGGGATATTCCAGGCATTTGTCACCGCTGTGACGTCACAAAATGAGAGAGAGAGAGAGAGGGGGGGGATACAAGGCGCAAAATCACACCATCGTAGCTGCATCGTGGTGACAACGAAAGATCGGAAAGATCGCCGAAAGTAGGAAATGAAGGGTCTCTTCGGACAGCCTGCAATGTCGACGAGGGAATACCAAGCGTTTGTCGGCGCTATAATCACTAGAATTACGGTTCATGACACTATTACGGTATCACGCCACTTGCATCAATAAATTCAAATATTATAAGTTTGCACAAACCCACTCTATGGGCTGTTCACGCTAAACTGAGCTCATTTGAAACCAATCTTTCAAACATTTCACTGCCCCTACCTGCATATGTTTTAGCGAGTACAGTAGGTAACGACGAAGTGGAAAGTAGTTACATGTCTTAACGTTGAATTAAAAGTGTTAGGCTCAACATTTGTGAATACTGAAATTATATTTTCCTTTCAGTTTTTTTAATGGATATAATTGTAAAAATTAGCAAATATGTAAAATGCTTACTTTTCCAATAATTTCACAGTTACATTCTACCAACGCATGGAAAAAGTGATCAGACCCAAGGCAATGTTAATTTTACATATGGTGGAATAACACACAATGTCCATAGTACTAGCTAGAACTTAAGTAAGGCTTTCGAAAGTGCTGAGTTTATAATGAACATCCTTTGAGAGACAGAATCACTTCAAAACTACCAACAAGATTAGATACTGGAAAATATCTTTGCGGCTACAACAGGTAAATACCATTTTTGTACCTCTTTTATACGAAAATACTGTAGCTGAGAAAGCAAGGTTCTTGCCTCATAAGATTTTCGTTTGTGCTCAAAGCTNCATATGGTGGAATAACACACAATGTCCATAGTACTAGCTAGAACTTAAGTAAGGCTTTCGAAAGTGCTGAGTTTATCATGAACATCCTTTGAGAGACAGAATCACTTCAAAACTACCAACAAGATTAGATACTGGAAAATATCTTTGCGGCTACAACAGGTAAATACCATTTTTGTACCTCTTTTATACGAAAATACTGTATCTGAGAAAGCAAAGGTTCTTGCCTCGTAAGATTTTCGTTTGTGCTCAAAGATNCATAAGATTTTCGTTTGTGCTCAAAGCTCTACCAGAGTGAAAAAAAAAATGTTTCATTCATAAGCAGCTGATGTTTAGTATATTGGCGTAATTACATTTACATAAGTTGTTCTACTGACCGTGGGTAAGTTTCAGTTAAGTTATGCAACTATTTTCGCAGCTTTACTGATTTAATATTACCATCGAATATGAAGAGTCCGTAGTGTTTTCAAGAGATCCGAATACCTTTTCGCCAGTAAATTACAAATTTTGAGCAATATTCTCATATTGCTTGCAAGTGCTTTATGTGAACATAAAGTAGATTAATTTGTAAAATCGTCTGTCATTATTTTTACATTATTGTGGCTACTTACCTTTGCAACAATTAAAGCGGATCTCATCAAACGTATTATAAAAATTGTATATTAAACAAAATTTCTGGAATGGTTACACTAATTGATTCCAATTAAGTTGAAAGATTATTAAAACAACCTGACGTTATAAATATTCCTTTTTATTTATAATTGCATTAAATTACATTTCTGCTCTTTCTGGTTTATTAACAATTTAAATTTTTGTCAGATATCATTACGTTATAGAAAATAATTTACGTGCATTAAATAAAATAAGAATATTTTTTTTGTATTCATGTCTTGTTTATGTTTTTTATTCTACTTTGCAACATTTTTTATGTGAAGTCAAATATTTACATAATATGCTCGTTTTTTTGTGGCCGCCGCAAAGAAAAATACTCTCCATGTTGTACCGAACATCTCTTAGTACTTCCTCATAGGTATGGGTGTTAGTTTAAGTTAGGTCACAAGTTAAGTCACAAGTTAGTTTATAAGTCGTCCTCTGTTAAGCCTTCAGGCATAACGCTGGGGGAAGTTAATAAGCCCTTTCTGACCCAATCCAATTTTGTAAAACATCCCATGGAAATCAGAATATACATATTAATTTAAATTATAAAATTACAAGAATGGAAATAAGTACTTTCTTAAAATCAGAAAATCAAAAGAATTTTTAGATACGAACACTCTGAATCTTAATCAGTGACAATTTTTCTATTTAAATAATTTAACAGCACACTACTTATTCAACAGTCGCTTCAGTAAATTTAAGTTATGATTTGGTAAAAAATGCCAATTTTCCTAAACTTATTGTTTTAGTGACATTTTCCACTGATTTCATTGACCATTTCATTCTCTGTTTTTTAGAGATTTGTTTTTTGACTGATATATCAGTTAAACAGCGTGTATCAAATGAAACACCAACGCATAAACTAATAAAATCTATAAATGTGGTTTTTTTCTTAATGTGTGCTTCGTCTCTTGTACCATATTACGATGCAACATGAACATTGAGTGTTTAATTCCGTTTTTACGTCTTTCGTTTTCACGTAATCATCATGGCACTCGGTTTAAAGATTTAAACTTTATTAAATTTGGCAAAGTGAGTGCATTCGTGCCTACTATTTGTTTTAACAATCCTTATAACACCAATTAAACTAAAAAAGAAAATAAAAGTTATAAAATATAAAGCGACAGATTTTCGATAAAGAATTATATTTAATCAGTTTTTCATGTATAGTCAATATTCGTCTGGTAAGGTAGCGGTATATGAGGGGGTGCTGCAGGTTCAAATTCTGGACCTCGCCAATTTGTTTAAATTTAAAAAAAAATACGTTAAATTGCGTAATATAAAAATGACTATCGGAAATATGTTAATCTCGCGTAATGGTTTGCCTAAATTGAATAAAAACGATATTTAATTCACAGTACGCAGTTGGCTGCCACTGATTCAATCAGTGAAATCGTTTCACTGAAACTACCAGTGGTATTCCACCGATTTTAAGTGGAGCCGTTTCCACTAATTCGAGTAGTTGAATTGCACTGCGAATCAGTGAAATGACAAAGAAATAAAGAAGAGCTAAATGAGTCTATAACTGAATGTAAAAGTTGTGAAATATTGATCTTTAGAGACGTACTGGGATAACGCGAACATGAAATGCACAACGACGTTAGTTTCAATGCGTCTTGAGGTCGGGCGGGGGAAGCAGGGGGACGCCAGCAGCAATGCCGGCGCAACTGCGGTTCTTGCCGCAGCTCGCCGGGGAGACGGACGACTACTGCAGGCGCGCACGCGCTAACCACTAGCCATCTCGGTTAATAGTTTGCGCGCCCCTCTGCGGGGGTGGCTCCGCCTTCCCCCTCCCTGACCTAGCCGCGAACCCTTGCAGGCATGGCGTCGTTAAAAAGTCTTATTGCTTTCTGAGCCGCAGTCGATATGCCGCGCGCGCCCAACTTGAGACACTCCCCGTGGTTGCAAGTATGTAATAGCTGTTGACGATGAAGTGAGCACTTTTGAAACCAATCTTAGGAAGAAGTCCCTGCAAAAATTTAAAGAGTGCACTGGGTGACATGTACCTGTAAAGTTGGTATCGATGGAAGGAAAATAGTTCCATATCTTAACGTCGAATAAAAAGGGGAAGTTAACCATTTGTGATAACTTAAATTATTTATTTCGCTTTCTTTGTTTTTTAATGCATCCAAATGTAAAAATTGGCTAATTTGTAAAATATATACTTTTCTAATAATTTCACAGTTTCACGTGACCGACGCTTGAATAAATTGATTAGGCCAATGGCAATGTTAATTTTACACGAGGTGGAATAATACACAACGTGAGTACAAATAGATCTTATGCAGGGTTTTTAAAAGTGCTCATTTTACCGCGAACAGTCTATACCGACAAGTAACACAACCTATGGCTCCGACAAATACAACCGCACCAAATTTCAGTTAGAGGTAATTTGCGTACCTCTGAATTAAATTGTGACAGTCGTTTTACACCAGTAGATTTGTCTGAAGACACGTTCTACTTTGAAACGTAAAGATCGGATCTGCACAAAAGTCCAGGATGAGCCAATTTTCAACGATAAATGCATGTGCAAGCTCCCAGTAAAATTATCGAACCAATAACCCTTGAAGTGAAATGTACAAGTAATAAATGAAACCTTTGGGACACCCACAGAATGCACACTCATGAAGAAAGTTAATGTTGAAAGCCACGTGAATCACACCTTTAAAAATCTGCCCAGGCTCAGCACAATGGTAGTTAACTTTTTGCTATGCGTAAAGAAGCATTGGTATATAAAGTCTCCGCTGAAAGTTGATTGTGCATCACAGAAAAAAATATAATGTATGCTGCGGCATGATGTAATGTGGTATCTTGTAGTCTCTTATCTTCTTTGCGTGAATTTTATATTTCCTGGAAAAAATAGACATCTATGGATATAACATATTTCATAGTCTTAGTAGGACTTCTTTTTTTTATAAACATTATTTCTTCTGGGAGTATCCTTAGTGTTCTTTCATAATTTTGTCCAGACAATGAATCACAAAGGACGAGGAACATGTCAGACAGGTGTATATACAAAACTGATTGAAAAAGGTTCTGATGATATAGTTTCGTCTTTTTCCCGCTCCTTCCAAGAAAACGTTCGATCAAAACATTTGTTCGATTTCTCTTGTCATACTGTACAAGTTCCAAATAATCTATTGTATTGTTGGAAGCATATACTATATAAGTTGAAGATTATTACTAAACAGATATCTACTAACTCTGCAACATCCAGTGTGTGTGCTATTAAATGATTGTATGTTGTCTTTGGTATCTTTCTCACCATTTTTAGTCAACCTACCGTGGCGCAGTCGGTTGGTTCGCCGCTGGTCTGGGATGAAGGGAGGGTTATGGGTTAAAATACCAGGTAATGCATTAGTATAATTTAAGTTAGGTCATAAGTTTGCTTGTAAGCCGACCACTGATAAGCTTTCGGGCATAATACCGCGAGAGATTAATAAGCCCCTTTTCCAATCATTCAAATCTCCATTTTTAAAAAATGTTTTTTTAAATTTTTATTATACATTTATTTTGAAATCTCGCAGTTCAACTGGCTGTGATCACAGTTGCAGACACACTCAATTTGAAGGGCCCGCGGTGGCTGAGCGGTTAGACTGCTCGCCTCCCACCAAGGCAAACCGGGTTAAATTCCCGGGCGGGTCACTCCAGGATACTCACAAGTGGGAATCGTACCGGACGATGCATCTGGTCGGCGGGTTTTCTCGGGGATCTCTCGTTTCCCCGCTCTTGCATTTCAGAGCTGCTCCATTCTCATCTCATTTCACCCTCGTAGGTTCTCAAGACCAATTTTTGAGAGTCACCCATAACTCTTAAGTCAACTCCATTTGAATATTTTCCGTTTTAATCGTTTCGTTCACTTCAATAACTAACGCTTCTACGCTTTTAATGATCTTATTTTCTTCTTCATTATTATTTCTTCATTTGGAGCTCAGCTGCGTGGCAAGACATTATGGCAAAGTGCGTTTAGAATTATCACTGAAATTTACGGACACTTTGAAGTTCACAGGCCCGATATTTCTGGCTTACTCAACGTTGTGTTGTATACCAATAATGTGCGCTATACCCCCGTTCTCCTGCCTCCTAAAACATGGCTGTTTTATGTTGTTAACCACCATTTACTCGTAGTATGCAATTTACTTTGAAAAAATTTACATCTGTATCTTTGTTACATATATCATACGGCTTTAACATAACTTTTCATCTTTAGTTGAGGGCACCTCTTCGTAAGCTTCCAATATATATAATCGTCAAAAATATTGTTGTTGTGTCACCAAACTTTGTGACTACTAAATTACACACTTTGACCTTTCTTTGTAGGTAGGTGAAAGTTCGTATTCACTATGGCTGCTTTCATCTTCTCTCCCCGGTCCTGAAGCGTCACGCTGCTTTCAACATTAACATCAATGCAATGCAACGTCACCACACTTTCACTTACCACAGGTTTATCATATTTGTATACAATCACGGACGTAAGGAAAAATTCAAGACAACTACCATCTACACAGCGCAATTCACTTCCTAATTTCAGCGCAGTCATTCTCGAAATATCAAGTGGATTGATTACTAATGGTCGTCTCATTTTGTCGTCTCACAATGTACACACAAAATCTAAATATGCAATACAAGAACCTGCTCACTCGCCACTGGCGTAGCAGAAGACGAGTGATGGGTGACTCACTGGAACCCTCTAGTGAGCAAATGCGGATTTTAACGGACAAACTACGTTCACCATTGAGTTCAGTGGGAAATAACTGACTGATTACGACATTTTGGTGCTGTGATGTTGTTCCATCAAAAGGTATAGCTTGTTAGAGAGGCACCGATATTTGTACATTACTTATTCTCTTAGCACTGATGTAGATTAAGTGAGGTGTAGGTGGAATAGTAAAGGAACGAAATGGAGGGATAAACGGGAGCACCTCGAGAATACATATCGGACAACAGCCAATTCCACCGCGCTTTCCACATGCGAGTGTCCTCCTCCAGGAACTGAACCCGGATCACCGAGATGGAGGGCGGATCATCAAACCACTAAGCCACCACAGCCTCGTATTTACAAGTGGTGGAATGCTACTTGCTACCTCACAACAGACTGCAGAGTTTGTGGAATACACTTGCATTCAGTACTAAGTAGTCCGATATAAGACATTATTTAAAGTTATTTCTTTTCAAGATACTTGTTCTATGCAGAATTCTAATAAGGGGGCAATTTACATAGTTCACTGACTTAAACTTTTATTTATAAACATCAGAAACACTTGAAATCCAAACTCTTAACCTGGTGTTTGGAAGGTGCCATAGCGAATTTGATTACGAAATTTACTTTCTTTGCCATTAGGTCTGAAATAATTGGTTGGATTCCTTGGGGGAATCGTGCCGGACGATGTCGCTGGTCGGTGGTTTTTCTTGAGGTTATTTCATTTCCCCTGCTATTGCATTCTAGTGCTGCTCCATAGTCACCTCACTTCACCATTATCGATCTCAAGAACTCGATGTTAAGAGCCACCCAAATCTATTCACTCTCCATTCACTCACTTTGGTCACCATATTACCTCTCTCTGTAACAGGCAAGGAATCCATAACATCTACGGTCATCCTCTCGAATAGGGCTGCAACATTGCATTTGTGGAGGTGACCTTGGTCCTTTCCCTTACTTGCGGTGTAGGTATCACATTTTCAACACCACTTCTCACCTTCCTCGCGACAGTGAAGCCAGTATAATATCAGCCTAACTCTGCCCAGGGCCTTATTACCGACTAGGTGCCCATTAGCTGAGTATGCAGTTTCTTTAAGACTTCGGGAACCCTGCATTATCGAAGGACTAACTGTAAGCGTGTGTTTACAATCATTACTTACCCAGTTCCTATAAAACACAGCATTATTCAGTGTTAGGGAATTCCATTGTGCCCAGTATGCTTCTGCTGCTATGCTCAGGCTAGATATCTCTTCCCATTTTGCCGACAACCAGCTTCTTTCCACTTTAGTAATGGCTGCAAAGTGCGATTATTTGGTTGATCTTTCTTAAACACTCATCACTCCAAGTGGGTGACCCATCACAAGATAAAGAACCTCAAATACTTGTCTTCTGTATCTTCAGTGATTCCCCACCAATTTCTTCCTGGTGTTCTAAATGACGACGGAATTGTTTATATGACATTCTACAGAGTGCACCTGTGTTGCTGTGTAGTCATTCAGATATATGATGTAATTCATAGTCGTATTCTTGAAGATGCTGTATCAACCAGGCTATTTGACATTCGAGTTTTTTTAAATTAAGTAAGCAGCACGATAAAGCATGCTTAGTTCTTAGAATAAAATATCTGCCATAAAGGTGGGTGGAAGTGTGAAATTGCGTTCACCATGGCTCCTTGCATGTAACACAGTAATTTATCTCGTGTTTGCGCAATACATTACTGAAATATTCTAGCGGTCTCTCATTCTTAACCTAAATCTGAGATAACACAGCTCCAATGCCTAGATAACTAGAATCTGTGTACAAGATGAATGTGCCCTCATTTTTCGGTAATCCCAGGAGTAGGGGAATGGGGGACATATCAGAATTTCCTTTAGCTTAATAAAAGCTACTTTGCACTTAGTAGTCCAATTAAATTTCCTTTTTTCGGTCAGTTCATGTAGTGGCTTGGCGATTGTGGTGAAGACAGGAAAAAATCTTTGGTAGTAAGTATATTAGCCAAGAAAACTTCTGTTTTGTCTGTTGGTGTTGGCCAATGTCTTATTGCTTTGGTTTCTCTGGGTCTGTTTCAATTATGTTGGCACACACTGCATATCCCAAGAAATGTATTTTATTTTGGAGCAAGTGCCACTTCCTAGGAACCAAGTTCAAGCTAGCTGAGGCCACTTTCTGAAATACAGAGTCTAAGCATAATAGGTGCTCTTCAAATGTCATTCCTGTCACAACAATGTCATCTAGGCAAACCTGATGGATATCTAAAGATTGGAATTTTTTATCAGGCATTCGACGGGGGCAGGAGCATCTTCCCAAAAGGCATAACTTTGAACTACCATGTTTCATTCCCTTGGACACAAAATGCAGTCTTCCCTTGGCTCTCTAGGGTATCTCGCACCGCCAATAACCATTCTTCACGTCCAAAGTAGAAAACCATTGTGAACCTGTCAAGCTGTTCAGTCTATCCTTGGAGGTGAATAAAGGAGTCTTTCTTTGTCACATTATTAAGCTGGCAATAATTCACAAAAAACTTCAGAGAGTCATCTTTGTTCTTAACAAGTACGATGGGAGAAAACCATGGACTAACTGATGGTTCAATCACATCTAACTCATTCATCTCCTTCAGAATTCCCTCAATTTCGTGCTGCGAAGCTAGTGGCAGTCATTTTGTTGGTTGCTGTATAGGTCTGACAACTCCTGGAACCAATGTGGTGGCAGCTCACATTACTTCTTCCAGGGTCTAAAACTGTCAACTCGGAGGCCCATCGCGGCTTAAGTAGTCACGCTGGGCCGATCTTGTATGTTTCCCGCGCCCCTAGTCTCGCTGGGAGAGGTAAGGGCAATGACCAGAACATTCTTTAAAAGATTACCCCAGAAATGCAATCCCTGGTCACTGGGTGCAACTTCGCAGCTGGGCATGGTGGGCATGTCGTAGGTATCGGTCACCGAAACGTACTCCAAGGCCGACACCAGTGTGAGGTACTCCAGTCGTTGTTGCTATAGCAGAGATTACAGTATGCTCAGTACAGTAAGTAGTAAGCGCGCTGTTAGTCTGACCAGCCATCAAGGGTGCGACTATTTCGAACTGGTGTTGGTACTTCTGCGGGGATGTCTGGCCATCGTAAGTATTCGGGATTAATTACTACCCCCTTCACCACTCCTGGCGGCGACACCTATGCCGCAGAGTTTCTGGCTACCCTCCAACTTTGCTATATTGTTTACGACTTGCACTACTCACCTCCATTTCTCAGCTGCCTGTGTGATGATAGTGTAACTCAGTGGCTGAAGAAATTCTTGCCATTCCTTCCCTAATGCACTCATTTTCTGTTTCCTTTCATTCACGACACTGCCCATAATTTAGTTTACATTGTTACTTAATTTTGTTTACACGGTCTACTATTTCATTTATAGCATCCATCCTTTCGTTCAGACTGTAGGTTTTCTGGTTTATAGATTCAATTCTCACATTCACTAATTCGCTAATGCTTTCTTTTTTCTATCTGCATTTTTATTTACTGTATATATTATCATATCTACATGATTTATTTTCTTGTATACTAAATCGCATTCATCAGTTATATGGCTACTTACATTACTAATTTGGGTATTTAAAGATTCATGCACACTTTCTTTTACACTACGAACACAGTTATTTACATCCTCTTTCAAGCTATTTATACTTGCGCCCACACTAACCCTTTGGCTAACCAGCCCCTCAATTAATACTCGCAGTGCTTCTGGTTCTGCAGACATTTTTCTAGTTAACATTCACTTCGATTTTTGTACAAAAAATCTTAATTAATTTTGTCTACAGCTTTTAAAATTAATTCATTTGTTTTGATATCACTAATCACTAACCTTTTGCCTAACTTAATTTATAATTGAATGCCTCCATCCTACTTCTGACACCAAAGTTACACGACAGCTGAGAGGCGTATCCGTGTGGTATGGAGGTCTTAATAAAAATATGAAAGAATAGAATTTTACTTTTAATTAATGCTATTATTTACAACATTAAACTATCTGTCTCCAACATAACTATTTTTATTATCAGAGAGCCCAATATTTAATGTATATCTCAATTCTAATTAAAGTCCTCATCAGTGTTTCTACATTGATTAGTCACTTAATTCACTCTCATTAATTACACATATTCAATTTGTTTATTGACATCATTAAAATGTATTACTCTCACGCAGTCAGTTCAATAGTCCCGCCCGTCAGTCTCACTCTCCACTGTACCGATGCTCACAGTCCGCTAACTTCCCTCCCGCTGGTTACTGTCGTCGCCACTCGACGCTCTGCTGACTCGTCGTTTCGCTGTCTTCAAACATTTTGCGCGTAATGTCGCACAATCCTCTAAACTCTACAACTGTCAGCATGAAGGCCCGTCGCGGCTTAAGTAGTCTCACTGGCCCGATCTAGTCGGTTTCCCGCGCCTCGAATTTTGCTGGTAGAGGTAAGGGCGGTGACCAGAACATTCTTTCAAATATAACTCCAGAAATTCAATTCACGAAATGTAAGGAGTGCACAAGTCCCGACAAGCTTATCTCGCACATGCGGCTGCTTGCTTTTGTAAATCGCTGCGCAATTCTCGCACTACTACTCGACTGACCTTTGCACACTCCTTCGCTCGCTCGTACGGATAGGGCAAGAGAAGCGATGCATTGCAAAAGCATGTAAGACTATGTATGATGTCGATTTTGGTTGTATTTCGGAATGGCCAAAAAAATTTGGCGAAATATTTTTAAATTTTAAATGATAATTGTAAATTAAGCACGTAAAATATGACTCCTCCACTCAATGTTCGGTCGAGATATGTACATATATTGCCTAGTTTCCCGGGTAGATCATTTAAGAGCGCATTTTCCGAATGAACATTCTCTAAATATCAATTAACACGAATAAATTATATTTTGAAAATTGATACCTCATTAATTTACCTTACGTGGGCATCCATATGTGTTGACCCGAACATTAGCTTGACGGCATAGCTCCGATTTCCCAGAAGGTTAAGGATTCTCTGCATATTTCCCCCTATACCTGTTAACGTTTTATCTGCAAAAACGTATTGTTAACAGAATTGGGATGTTTTACGAAGCACGATTACCTATAACGTGAAGAGACACGAAAAGCTTTGGAAATTTGTAGGCCTAATATATGAAACACCACTGAATATTTTGTTTTTAAATCTGGGTACGTATAAAATTCTGAGAAATATTACATGTTTGGAAATAAATGCGTCAGTTTCTCAATAGTACGCCAAAGATTTCTTTTGCAGTGAGAATGAGGAACATATTTATTTTCTCTATGTTACTTAGGTCTGGATATTGCGGTAGAGAAATTTGAGAGCAGAAGAAGAACGCACACTTCACTGTTTTAGAAACTATAGTGTCACCGCTCAAAAATGTAATGTTTGCACACTTTGCGTTTGCTTGTACGCCATTCAATGCTTTACACTTAGAGGCGATAAGGTATCTGATGGAGGAACTTGTATCACCTGTACTTGTTGACATGGAACTCGCCAAACACCTCGAGCCAGGCCAGTTCTGTACGAAATACTACCGAATGCCACGTGAAACCTTAAAGACTACGTGTTGAATATCATTGCACTTCAGATTTCAGAGAAATGGAGCGATAAAGAAAAACATGGCAAGTGGAGAAACACCTTTTTTGTACTTTCGATGGGTTTCCGAAGTGGGACCCGGAAGGTGGCCAGTTTCCCTGTAGAGTGGTATGGAATGGAAAATTTGCATCTTTAAAATGCTTTATAATCAGTATTTTTAAAATTAGATATATACCTTTCAATTTCACTAACCTGAAGAACTCAAAACATAGTTGAGATGCCAAAGATATTTCCCAACTTTAGAGTAGCAGGCGTGACATAATAATTTCCTTTTAATATGTACGCTAGTATGAGTCATGATGATTTAATATTTGAGGGGAGTGGTGGATTGGCAAATTCATTATTAGTACTTATAGAGTCCCTATGTGCAACTATATGAGTTTTCCAGACTTTTTTGCGTGTTTAAGGTGTGACAGGCTAAAGCAGAATATAATGAGTTCTAATAGTGTTCATATAAATTCTCTATTTGACCTCTAGCTCTGGAAGTTAGAAATTTTTATCTAAGATGAACTAAGGTGGTCTGTGGAAGTAACCCACTCTTTCAAAAAAATAATAAGTGCATAGCTTAAAGGTTGTTTTGTTTGCTATAACAAGAAGAGTGAGTGAGTGAAAAGGTATGAGCGGCTCTTAACATCGAGGTGTTGAAAGCCGATGAGGTAGAAAGAAGCGAGGTGAGTATGGATAAGCGCCGGAAAGCAAGGGCNTTAACATCGAGGTGTTGAAAGCCGATGAGGTAGAAAGAAGCGAGGTGAGTATGGATAAGCGCCGGAAAGCAAGGGCGGGGGTAACGGGAGATCCCCGAGAAAACCCGCTGACCAGCGGTATCGTCCGGCACGATTCCCAAATGCGAGAACCCGGGAGCGACACCCTCGGGAATCGAACCTAGTTCCCCAAGGTGGGAGGCAGGTAGTCTAACCACTACACCACCGTGGTCCCTGAAGGAATAAAATTTTGCTTTAATTCAAAGGGAAGGTTAACGAAACTTATGTTCGCTGTAAGTACGTTTTTCCTTTATAAATTTTTGTGTATAGCAATTATAAAAATTTCTTGGATNACTTATGTTCGCTGTAAGTACGTTTTTCCTTTATAAATTTTTGTGTATAGCAATTATAAAAATTTCTTGGATCATATTTTCTTTATATTAAATAAATATTTCTGTATACCAAAAGAAAGTGTTAAGTGATATAAAAACTTTTCTTTCTGACATTCAAGTTTTTAGTACGTCACGAAATTTCCTCAAAGCTAAGTTAACAAGTAACGAATTCCCTAGAGCATTGGCATTATGGTTTAACATTCTAAATACAGTTTTTAACTTCACCGCATATATGCTGCTGAACTACTGTAACGACAATGTAAGGTTATTATTGTTCTACTGCCGCTTGCTGGANACTTCACCGCATATATGCTGCTGAACTACTGTAACGACAATGTAAGGTTATTATTGTTCTACTGCCGCTTGCTGGAATCTGAAAAAACCTGAGCGCCTCATTCAGCCCTCGTAGTCGCGAGTTTTTTTTTCTTTTCACGAGCGGCGGAGGCTGTTTCGGCGATTGGAATTCCGCAACAACCTCCACGAGCCATAAACCTTGAGCACAGCCGGAACAGACGTGGAAAGGCTGAGAGCATACATTTGTTTTTACCGTGAAAGGTAAGCGCTCTCTCGTGGTTTGAAGGATGCCGGCCGGCGAAACGTAGAAAGGGCTCTGTCAATGGGCGTGCGATTTATTCCGCGGCTGCAGATCACCAATTATAGATACCAGTTGCGTTCGCCACGAGTTCTCCGCGCTCAACTTATGAAACACGAACCTTTCTTCATTTTTTACCTCCTCACGCCACAGCCCTTAAGATAACATGGTTATTTATTAACCACTCTTAATTGACAATTCCATGTAATTGCTTTAAGGGATACGGCGTATGACATAACATTAATTTTGTTTGGATGCTCAATGAACCGAGCCGGCGGTACTTGTAACAGGAGACGAGCTAGGTGACTGACCGCATAATGGTTATGTGGTTGAACCCAACACTTGCTGGTTGCCCATAAATGCATCAAACCTTCCGTTGCACGTCGAGTTAAATCAAGTGACTGGGCGGCGATAAAAAAAAATTGCAATATATAACATATTAATTTTCAGTGTCCTGGGAACTTACTGCGTTGTATGTTTCGTATATATAGTATGTCACCGTATGTGGTGGATATAGGAATGGAAATGAAAATAAATGTAACAGGTTTATGGAATTCAACAAATTTGTTACAAAAAAAAATATTCCTTAGAAATATTGTATGTTTATCATACGTCTGAAACTTAAAGGACCTAATGTAAATATTTAAAATATGAGGCGAGGTAATGCTGTATAGATAAGGAAATACCTAGAAACACAATCTTCCTCTAAACGTAGCTACGGAAGTCTCACAGTAATATACTTTTCTGATGCACTACTAGAAGTATGCAATGTGAAAACCTCACCTTTACATTAACTTGGTGTATCTCAGTAGAATTTCGTTTTATGCAATATTTCTGTAGTTATAATGTCAGTAAAATTTTCTGAAGTTATTAAGTAAAATATTTAGTGGTACACGCGTGTTTTGGTAGCACATAGGTGTCTGGCAGTGTGTATGTATGGACAGAAACTACTGCCAGGAAACACTATCTTATTAGAAGGTATATGGCCTTGATACCATGTACGGGTGAAATGATTACGTAGCCGAAACATTTCTATGACGCATACAAGGTCCACCATTAATTCAGTATTTCATCAATCCAATTTTAAATGAAACGATTGTCAATTTATCTCCAGTTTAAAGTAAGCAGTGTTTGGTATATCTACAATAATGGCAGCAAAGCAGTATAATTTAATACAGATAATTTTAAGGAAGGAAGCCACAAGATAATTTACCCGCATTTTTGGAGTTATACTGGCAAGTGAAAAAGAAATCTACTGAAACCACAGTCTCGTATTTAAATGCAGTTTAGCCCTTTCAGTTATAGTAGTTTATATACGGGACGTTACATAGAAAGTGAATTTATGGATATACATTGGTAACAGTAGAAAACAACGTCCAATATGAGAAGTGTGGGAGACATCATTCGTTGACGAGACTATACTTTCCGCAGTCTCATTAACAACTGCTTCCAATGACACCAAGTACAAGCACGTCTTTACTGTAACCGACATACGATAGAACGTTATAATAATACTAGTGCAGTTACAGATAAAACGTTTGTTCGCTGACATAACTAAATAAATTAATACACACAAACCAATGAAATCTAAATCTAAATAAGTATCAGATTCCCTGGTATTTCTTGAAAGCAACAACGTTTGGCTTTCAATCTGTAGTACCACTCCACACAATATTCGTTGCGATATCACATCTAAAGAGGGAAACCATTTGAGGACACACCGACACGAGTACGACTTCCGCTGTTATTCTGGCTAGAAGAAGAAAATAATAACAAATTAAAAAACCCACAAGTTCGTCACAAAATATACATTAATTTTTTCGTAATCTTGTAGTTTCTTTTTAGTGATCNAAATTAAAAAACCCACAAGTTCGTCACAAAATATACATTAATTTTTTCGTAATCTTGTAGTTTCTTTTTAGTGATCATCTCCTATATTTCTCTGAAATCTACAACCAATTGTCGTTAATACTGAATATTTCTATGGAAATTTATTAGAAACTGAAAATCCTGGTTTCATTTTACAGCTAAACCCACGAACTTTCAAAATGTACAATTTTTGGAGTAATCTCGGTCAATTTTGAGTAATATACAGGCTCAGTATAAAAGAATACCCCAAATNAAATTAAAAAACCCACAAGTTCGTCACAAAATATACATTAATTTTTTCGTAATCTTGTAGTTTCTTTTTAGTGATAATCTCCTATATTTCTCTGAAATCTACAACCAATTGTCGTTAATACTGAATATTTCTATGGAAATTTATTAGAAACTGAAAATCCTGGTTTCATTTTACAGCTAAACCCACGAACTTTAANTCCTGGTTTCATTTTACAGCTAAACCCACGAACTTTCAAAATGTACAATTTTTGGAGTAATCTCGGTCAATTTTGAGTAATATACAGGCTCAGTATAAAAGAATACCCCAAATTTGAAGGTCAATAATATCAAAACCAAACAACCTACAACCTTGATTGATCAATCAAATGAACCGTGAAACCGTGACGTTTGTTTACCACTCATTTGTAAATGTTCAATGTGACTACCACGAGCGTCCCGAACGACATCTACGCAATAATCAAACTCGTTTCACACTCTTGTCAGCATGTCCAGTGTTACGGTTTGGATGGCGTCCGTAATTCTCGTTTTGAGGTCGTCAATGTTATCTGGCAATGGTGTACGAAACAATTGATCCTTTATGCACCCCCATAGAAGAAAATCGCACGGAGTAAGATCCTGGCTTATTGGGGGCCAGTGATGAAGAGCCTGGTCACCAGCTGCTCCTCAACCAATCCAGCGTCGTGNGAAGAAAATCGCACGGAGTAAGATCCTGGCTTATTGGGGGCCAGTGATGAAGAGCCTGGTCACCAGCTGCTCCTCGACCAATCCAGCGTCGTGGCAACGTCTCGTTCGGGTATCCGCGAACAGCTAGGTGCCAATGGGGTGGCGCACCATAAAGGAAACATCAGACCACCCCCTTCACATTGACGTGTCGAATGCAAGCTCGCTTCCCTCTCACTACCTCAAACCGAGAGTTACGAACGCCATCCAAACCATAACACCGGACATGCTGACGAAAGTGTAGAACGAGTGTGATTATCGCGTACATGTCGTTCATGCCGCTCATGGTGGTCAAATTGAACATTTAGGAATGCATGGTAAACAAACTTCATGGTTCCACGATTAATTTGATTGGTCAACCAAGGTTGTAGGGTGTTTGGTTTTGATATTATAGACTTTCAATGTTGGGGTATTCTTTTATACTCATCCTGTATACACGTTTGAGTAGATTTTTATGCTCGCCAGTGTAGTTTCCTGGCACTACACAATGAAGCTCTGTATTCTCGTCCTTTGGTTCGTAGCACCATTGATAGGTGAACTAAGTAATATTACTCTAGATACAGATTCTTATATTCTCCACCTCTCTTTGGCACATTAGGAGACATGTGACTGTCGCAAGAATTTGCATAAAAGTCTCGAGATATCCCGGTGCCCGATATTACCAGTATTGGAATTCTAGATAGCCTATGTTTAAATCTCACTCACTTCAAAGAAATTCCTTTTCACAATTTTATTACTGTAGTAATCACTTTTGGGTTCCCAAATGGTGGGAAAACTTTCATTTTCATTTACATAAAACCCGCAATGAAATAAAAAGGCATGCTTATGACATACAGATGCCCAATACGAAAGTCACAAAACTGTGCACTACTCTGCCTACACTGCGTGGTTGACAACACAAGTCAGTGTCCGTCACAGGCGCCCCAGCGCGAACGCTTCAGCATAAACTCATGTAACTGGATGAGCGACAGGTTGGCTCGAACATCGTAACGTCACTGTGACTGTCCACAGCGCAATGCCCCTGTGTGCCTGGAGCAGCCACCGGTCGAGACGCAGTGCACTGTCGGTCACCGGTAGTTCGGTTCAGTCGCCGTCGCGTCACCGTGACTGGCCACGACACTGCAGTGTTCCGGTGTGAATAGTGCTACTCAAAGCAGTGTACTACTTGGCCAGGACCCTGACAACCGTCGCCGTCTGTGGTCACTAGTTTCCCAGTGTGGAAGGAGTCTCAGCCACAGGTATGAGTAATGCTGCTTGACAGAGAAATACTGATGGCTAGATGATGTTATTTGGCTTGCCACGATGGCGTCACTTGTATACGGTACCTACTATAGAGCCGCCTTGTGTCAGGACACGAAACTAAATCCGGAAAAGGAGAAATTTTCTAATGGTTTTGTTCCTTCCTTTAATATTGTTTGCATTCATGGCATAGGCCGTTCACGGTAAAGTGAGCAGCTTTAGAAATTAACGTTTAAAAATCATCAATGCTTGCTACCGTACATACCTACATGAAAGCTCCCGCTTAAGTTGGTAATTAATCAAGTAAAAGTGTTCTCTGCCTTGCTCTAAAATTATGTCTCCAATTTTTAAATTTATAGCAATTCAAAAGTTATATTTTGTTGCTTTAGATACAATAGAGCAGGAACTGACATATTAGTAATACTAGTAATGCATTTAGCTTCGTGACAATTCTACGTTTGCACTTAACAGAAGTAAGAATAAAGTCATCATGCCCACAGAAAAGTTAATATTACATAACGGAAGGTGCAACAAAAGGAGTAAAGTATATTTTTAGCAAGACTTTCAAAAGTTCTTATTTAACTGCGAACAGCCTGTAACGGTAACGGTAGCTATATGCCTCGTCTTATATAACACGCAACGCTTTATTAAGTAACAATTCGGTTTGTTTCATTATACTCGCTAAAGGAAGAACTAATGCGATCACACTGAGAAAAGGCCAACAAAATATTTGTTTGTATAGTGAAAAATATATATTTAGTTGCCACAACAAAATATTTTGTCGAGTAAATAAAATTTGAAAAACAACAAAATTAATTTTGTAAATAGAACAAAATGCACGCTTGACTTAACAAAACCTGTGTTTTGAACCAAAAAAAAATTAGACTGTAAAAAAAACCTTTTTGTTAAATAAACTTTATTTATCTGTTTGGCCATTCATTTGACTGCGTTCGTTAGAATATACAGCTCGAAAGTTTATTTAGAATTTTTGTGACTATTAGGATGGTAACAGGGTTTGTTAATGCATTTATTGATGCAAAATAATTGCACAAACAACCAATTTAAACAAGTACAACAGGAAACTGAAAATTAAAGCTGTAAAACTTGAAATATTTATTTGCACACGTTGTCCATGTATTCGAAAGTACGCATTTTAAAGAGTTTAAACTTCGTGAGTAGTATATTTAGCTCAAGTATCTAGGGAGTGTCGCACGGGCACAAACGATAAAGGTTCGAATATCAGTGGGGATTCCAATATTTATTATATAAACAGAAACTTTTAAATCTACTTGAAGCCAAACAAATATTTAGTTCCACCAACAAAATCTTTTTTGGGGGCAACTAAATAAGAAAAACAAAATAATTTGGTTTCAACAACTAAATATTTTATTGCCTCTAGATAAATAATTAATTTGATTGGGCCAATAAACTTCGTTTGATTCAACAATACCTTTTACTCGGTAAAGCAGAATATTAATGTTAGGTTTATTTATGTGTTCTAAAGACGTTATTACACTGAAGAGCCAAAAAAACTGCTATCGGCGTGCGTATGCAAATAACAGAGGTATGGAACCAATCAGAGTAACGCGATGCGGTCGGCAGCTAGATCGGTTACTGCTGCTACAGTGGCAGGTTATCAAGATTTAAGTGAGTTTGAACGAGGTGTTATAGTCGGCGCACGAGAGATGGGACATAGCATCTCCGAGGTAGCGATAACATTTGGATGTTCGCGTACGACCATTTCACGAGTGTACCGCGAATATCGGGAATCCGGTAAAACATCACATCTTCGACATCGCTGCTGCCGGAAAAAGATCGTAAAAGAACGAAACAAACTACGACTGACGAGAATCATTAAACGTGACAGACGTGCAACCTTTCTCAAATTGTCGCAGATTGGATTTGTGGACTGCCCTGCAGGATTCATGGTGTGAATTGCCTCCTGCATACCTTCAGACTTTAGTCGAGTCCATGCCACGTCATCTTGCGGCACTTCTGCGTGTTCGGGGGGGCCTTACACGATATCAGGCATGTGCACCAGTTTTTTGGCTCTTCAGTGTATATTCATGTACTTATGCTATTTTAGTAGCAAACAGTAATTATTAAATTTGTTATATTAATTACACGCTCAGATATTTTTCCGATTTATTTTTACCGGCAACGTGTTTATAAGACTTTCCTCTTTGCTTGATGTTGGTTTACAACGCTTTGAGGCTGCCACACACCGTAGTGGTGGCAATGGTGGTGGCGAACAAGGTGGCACACGCCTGAGGGATCTGAGCGCAGTTGGAGGCTCGCTTTTGGTGAAGCGAGACCAGTGAGAATGAAGTATACATTTACTTGTATTGAGGATGAATGTTTACTTTTAGCTGCTCTCTTAGATGACGATGAACAAGAAAGGTAAGTCGTATTTTCTACTGTCTCATATAGTTTTTAAATGAAATGACTTTGAAATGGATAAGAGATTTATTTAAACCTATAATAACTGATTAATTATTATTTCGTATCAGATTAATGTACGTAAAAGAAAATTGTAAGTAACAGTAAATTAACACTTAATATTTTTTGCAGGAGAAAACGTCGGAAAATAATGGATACATGACATAAATATTGTTCGAGAAACAGAAGGAGAGTTTCACAACTTGTATCCTCAGTTGCGATAGCATGATGAACACTTTTACTATTATTATCGAATGGCTGTACAGATGTTTGATCTGCTACTGAATGCGATTAATGATGACGATAGAAAACTGTATACACATTACAGAAGACCAATTGATCTAGAAGAGCGACTTGCAGTTTTAAGGTATAGTAATAATATGAGAATCATTTTCACAATGTCACCTACATGGAACCACATTGTATGACTGGTGAACTACTGAAGTACAATAATAAGTAGTACTTTCTACTAAAGTATTTGTGATACAGTTTGAGCACTGATAATATAGGCTACTAAATAATTTGCTGTACAATTATGGATAATGTATCAACATAAACAATATTTAAACAAACAGATTCTTTGCGAAAACGTTGTGTGTTACTCGACACAACGAGAATAATGTATATGATATACATGTATTTAGAAAGAAATATGGTTTTTAACTTTTTAAGAACATAAATGGAAAACAGTTTTAGTAATGATAACTACATCTCTCACATTAATTATGTAGATGTAATGTGTGTAAAGTATACTTTGCACGCATAACATGTTACTTAGACCCACATTTAAATTATTTCAGAGAAAATACACCAGCGTTTGTGAAAACTGCAACACCAAGAAGGATACATTTTATTACAATGAACTTTACGTCACAGATTAGGTTCGTGACAATACACAATTGAATAGGATTACAGAACTGTAAATGATCTCTGTCCTTGAGAATTCAGTATGGTGAGAAACCCCCACGTGCTGCAATAAGAGCCCCTAAACAACGCGTCATCGAATCAGAGAGTACCTGGATATGTTCTTGGAGAATCTCCCTCCGCCCGGTTTGTATGCAAGTCACAAAAAACAGTGATTCCTGGAGGATCATGACGACTAAGTCGCCAACCAACCATATCCCAGACATGCTCGATGGGCAACATGTCAGGTGAACTTGCAGGTCAGAGAAGCAGTGGTACCGTCGTTAATGGAAGAAGGCTTGCACATTCCTCGCCACATGTGGCCGGACATAGTCCAGCTGAAATATGGCACGTGGAGTTGCCTGAAGGAGAACCAGTAACTCGGGCTCCAAAACCTCCCTGCTGTAGTGGTTGCTGTTCAGATTGTCCCCATACGTAGGCGTCGAGATCGCATGTTGTATCCAATGGCATCCCACACCATCACACTTGGCGTTAGTCTGCTATGCCACTCCACAATGCAGGCTGCCACATTGCGATCACCACAGTAGCTTCTAACTCATATGCGGCCATCACTGTAGGACAAGTTGAAGCGGTTTTATGCCTCCCTTTTTGGGTAGGAACCAGGTCTGGAAACCTGGTTACCTAAACTTATGTTTAACGTCTCAACAGACCTAATTACCGCTCAAAAATGTCCCATAAGGAGATGGATCTGGTGTCCTGATTTTACCACATGGAAACTCACAATTAGAAAAAAGCACCAACATACGGCCGAGCCCCAAGAGATTAGGATCGCCTACTTTATTACAAATAGTGTTAAAGAGGCGCACAATGCATGTGTGAACGGAACCTTTAATTGAACTTCAAAAATATTGTTTTGTTTGGTTAACTTACAAAATATAACTTTTTTTTTTATTGCAGTACAAGATTATCACCTTTCCGATTTAAATCAGAACAAGGTGGAGACAAAAATATACCTTTTCGGGATTGACAAGCACCGAGCTTGAGCTAAATAGACATGACAAATTTATAACAACAATTTTGGATTATATCAAGTAATCTAATTGATGGTATAACCAAAAACATATACCCCTGAAATAAACAAATAGTATATATTTAAACATTCTTTCTAATTGTATATAAAATGTTATTCCTTTTGCCTTTTTTTTTTTTACCGAACCCACATTCACAGCCGGCTCACTGCAAAATAAATAAGGGTCGTTAGAAAACATTTTGCCGTGAAAATGTAACATTTCTCGTCAGTCACCTAAATAAAAGAATTATATTACTCATCTCTAGGCGGTATAAGTCAATAACATGCCCACGACAAAGTGGATTACTTGAGAGTTATCAAAAAGACGAGATGTCGTCTATATGTTTGTCGGAAGAAGGGAAAAGACTCAGCACCAAAGAGTACAGTGGAAGACTATCCAAAGAGTACAACATAGATGAAACTAACTTTTGACTATATTACTCACACTGTGATTTATGGTGCTATTTTATAAAACTATAATATTTACTTTATCCTTGTCTTTACAAAATTTTACAATAAACTTTTAANATTTATGGTGCTATTTTATAAAACTATAATATTTACTTTATCCTTGTCTTTACAAAATTTTACAATAAACTTTTAAACTTTAAGCCAATTTTTTAACCACACAAAATACAAATATTTATTTGCTAATGCATGCCAATGGTTATGTCTGAAACACAAACTCTAGAGAGCTCTAGCGAAAAACAACAATACGTATATAATTTAATAGAGAGTCACAAAAACGTTCGTTTCACGTGGCAATTTTTATATGACGGAAACGTCTGTTAAAAAAAAGTAAACAATCTAAATGATGAATTTTTTATTTCTTCTCTTTCAATATATCAAACCAATAGTTAATTAATTACTCATAATTGAGGAGGGTAAACTAATAAGCGGCACTTTGCCACAAAAATTCTTTACTCAAAATTCACAGTAAAGTTCAAAAACTTATTAATATATACGTGCCGGACAAACGGCACAAATTCCCCCACGCATACCAGATCATGGGGTGGGATGGTAACCCATAACATCAAAATATAATTTACTATTAGTAACAAAAATAAATTTTAAAACATTTCTTGGAGACAAATCACAAAAAAAAATNCATCAAAATATAATTTACTATTAGTAACAAAAATAAATTTTAAAACATTTCTTGGAGACAAATCACAAAAAAAAATACAACTACTGTAACACCTGTAAAACACACATTTGATATCTTTATCCCATTGATTCACTAGAATGAGNAAAAAAAAATACAACTACTGTAACACCTGTAAAACACACATTTGATATCTTTATCCCATTGATTCACTAGAATGAGAAGGTAGAGTGACAACAACGGTCGTTTCAGAACTAGGACACAGGAGGAGGAGTAGAATATGATGGTACAGGTGTAGGATGTAACTTCAGCCAAAGTCAAAGGCAAAAGCCTAGGCAAACTAACAACGTGAGACAAGGTAGAACTAAGGTTGGTATGGTAATTACTAGATTAGCTGCTGGCTGGCGTGAAGGATGTAAGAGTTTAAAAACATAATGATAGTCAGATCCATGGGGTTGTGAATTTAGTAGATTATCAAATTCTTTAATAAGAGAATCAGTGAGTGAAAGGTTACGAAATTTTGCAAAATGTGTAGGAGTAATGTTACTAGATAGCTTAGGAATATGGACAATGGGTAAGGATACATTAAAATTGAGAACAGAATTTACTGATCCATAGGTTTTTAAGTAAGGGCTCNAATATGGACAATGGGTAAGGATACATTAAAATTGAGAACAGAATTTACTGATCCATAGGTTTTTAAGTAAGGGCTCACAACATCGCAATGGGCAGCATTATTAATAACTCCAGTGCCATTCAAAGAAAGGGAGAATGGGGAAGAAGAGTCACTGGTAGAACGACACAGAAAGATGACTTCGATAACAAATTTAGTAGCAAAAAGTCAGAGAGAGTTAGTTTTTTGCAAGAACGGCAGTTTTAAACTTACAAATTTCGATCAGAACTAACAACTAAATTATCACATACATGAAACATAAAATACCTGTTTAGTTTTAGAAATAAAAATGGGACCGGAAAAATTCTGTAACATTCAAACAAACTGTCGTTTTTTGTCAAAGGTACATTGAAAACAACATTATGGGATTTCTTGAATACAACTGCTTGAACAGTACTAAATCCATAAAACATATAAAGATGTTCATGTTTTATCGATGTAATAATATATAACGGCAATGTGATTAGACGTTGAATTTTAGCCAAAACATAAAAAAAAACACAAGTGCTTTTAACAAGGCAGAGCTTAATTTACCATGTACACTATTTTCAATTGCATACTTCAAATCGAATAGTTCCAATCTGGCATTGGAGAGAGCTTCGCTGACTCTTAGCATCATCGTATTAAGGTAAACTTTAAAACTAACGATTACCATCCTGTGCACTACTATTTGTCTGTTTGATTAACCAGCCGATAAAAATAATTATAGTGATCCAAATAATATGAGGCTAATTTCTGAATTGCTTTGGTATTGTTAATAATACTGTCTTCTAAATGTTTATATAATCATGATATGGTTAGCTAAGTTTTCTGAAATGTCTTCCTTTGTGTCAGAAGTAGAGTTTAATCTTTTTCCTAAGATTGAGAGGTCTTCATCATCCATAGATCCAAAAAGTCTTTTTGATACTTTCCTTCTAAAATTAGAGATAAGTATTTTTTCTTGTGTACCTGGTGGGAGCAAGAAGGTAATAGTAGATACTTCTAATTTGAATGCCAATGCAGATTCCTGCAATTTATCAACAGAAAACTGAAAATTTTGATTAAAGGTAAAGTTCTCTCAGATGATCTCAATGTCTTGTTCATGAACGGAGATAATATATTGTATCAAACCATCTAGCTCAGGAATTTATGTCTCTAACTCCAGAAGATTGAAATCCAGAACGACAGAAAAAAAAATGAGAAAAAATTATGTAATCTGCCTTTTCAAAGATGGAACCAGAATCAAAATATTTTACCGTGATTTCGGAGAAACACAGCAAGCACAACGCGACGACCAACAACGCCGCAAGCATGATGAATGTGAGAAAGAAACACTCCCAAGGGGTCAACATAAAACAAAGAATGGTGCCTCTTGAAAAGTAAAAGGAGGGCCACCATAAATTCAGGCAACTAACGCCCACATCACTAACCACGCACTACTACACCCAATTACGTAATATCAATGACATTACATCTTAATAACACTCGAACAAATTTTCATATTACACAACGTTACACAATAGAATACATGATAACTTAGATCCTAGTACCATTGTATTATTTTAGAGGCCTATATGCGAACAATGGTTTTACATAGACTCCAACCAGTGGGTGATCAGTCCACTCGTTGAAACTGAGTCTCAACCAAAAAGGGCAGAACTTTAAATATCACTATGATGACAAAAAAAGATTTGAAAGAAATTGCAAAAACGACGATTGTACAGAGAATGATTGGTATGAGATTAGAAAGAGACTGGAAAGCGCTTTCACTAATCGTTAACAACACGGCACATTTAGAGCCTGCAGGACCTCTAACTCCACACGACAACTTATGTTGAGGGCGGGGGATTAAATCTCTTTAAATTTGAAATATGGGCACACGTCACATAAACACCAGTGTGTACATTAACTACACACTGTCACAGGGAAAGAAAAACGTTGGATATTGTATGGTCCTGACCAACGAAATAACAAATTAGCCATTCTGTTGTCCACCGCTTTAGTGTTGGAATGAGTTTTCAACAAAACAAGGTCTCTTGCCTTGAATGGGTTACTTTTCCTAATCTTATTATACTTGACACGGGTCTTCTCATGAGCCCGTTTGAGATTTTTGAGGGCAGCTGCCCAAACTTCATGGACGTTTTGAGCAAATAGCGAAGAAGGCCACTTAATTGCTACATTTTTGAGAGTGGATTATTTGGCAGGTAAGTGAACATCAAATTGAAAGGAGTTGACTTGTGTTACTCATGTCGAGCATAGTTGACATCCATTTGAAAGCAAGGTAAATACTTGTCTCATGATGCCTGATCCTTCACATGGAAAGCTATCAACGCTGAAATAAGATTGCAGTTGAACCGCTCCGTGTGAAAGTGGAGGGTGACAAGGTGATGTGCTTAATACAGTATGAGAAACACATGTCTCTGAACAGTTTGGATGTGAATTTGGAATCATTATCTCGAAACGATTGATGAGGGCACACCAACATTTGGAAAACATTGGCCTGAAGTGTCTGTATTGTTGATATAGCATCTCCCTTTCTAAGAGGTACTAACCAAAATAATTTTGAAAAAGCATCATCACAAACCAATAACATGTTGTGGCCGGTTTTACTTCTAAGTAAAGGACCCAGAAACTAAATTAAACGCTTTTACATAGGTTTTCTGAAACTTCCGATGCCATAAGGCCTAAATGTGTATTCTGAGCAGGCTTGCTCGGGGTGCATATGTGACACACATTAACCCTGTCTGCAATTTCTGAGTTCATCCATTTCCAAATAAAACGCTTTCTGATTGCTTCGATGGTCTTGTATGTTCCAAAGTGTGAATAATGGTAGAACTAAAAAACCATAGGTCTTAAGACCGAAGGCAAGACATTGCGTCTCTTATTTCCCTTCGTGATGCAGTATAGCACGCCCTTAGACAAAAGTAGGGTTTTTCTCTATTCCAGAAAAGAAGTTTTCAATGATGACCTTTAATTACTGATCCTATTCCTGATGGGATTGGACTTTCGAAAGCTAAAGGGAATTCAACCAAAATATTGCAACTTTAACTATTATCAATAGGCTCATGACAATTCGAATTTTCAAACATGCGAAACAATGCATCTGCTTCAAACAATATTTTGTGTGTTTCTAGTGTGTAAAACTTGAAATTTCAGTGAAAAGATCCTCAATCACCCAACGACCAATTTTCTGTAACTCTCGGGGATGGCACAAAAGTTACGGCAACGCTTGATTGTCTGTTTCCAGCAAAAATACAGTATGTTTCAGATACTGTCTAAATTGCTTGATACCAAACACAATGGCTAGTCATTCTAACACGTAAATCGTTGAGGCTTTTTTCTCTTGCTGTGTAAGGGTACGGGATAAAAATACTATAGGCAACTGAACACCATCTACTTCCTGTAAAAGTACAGTGCCTATTGCAACTCCTGATGCATCTGTCTGAAGAATAAACTGCTTGAAAAAATCAGGCATTCTTAAGACTTGTGGGCTTATGATGTCTTGTTTCAGTGTCTCAAACATATGTTGTTGTTCAGGACCCCACTGAAATTTTGCATTTTTCTTTCGAAGCTTATTGAGAGGGGCTGCTTTTTCTGCAAGATTAAAAATAAATTTGCCAAATAACTGTATCATACCTATAACTCTGGATATACCCTTTGCATCACGTGGATGTGGAAAATTTGTTATGGATTTAGTCCTTTCAGGATCAATAGCTATTCCTTTTAAGGATATGATGTGGCCATGAAAAGAGATTTCCTTAATGGCAAAATTAGCTTTGGAGGGGTTGACAGTTAAACCGGCTTTTTCCAAACTTACTAAAACTTTCTTCAATTGTTCTACATTTTCCTCAAAATTTTCTGTGTATACTTCTAAGCCGTCTAAATAATAGTACACAAACTTGAACTTAACATTATGGAAAATTTTGTCTAGGAGCCTTGACAGAACCTGTGCCCCCGTTGCCAGGCCAAAAGGCACCCGGGTAAATTGGTATAGATTCCAAGGTACGCAAAATCCAGTAATATGTTTGGATTTCTTCTGAAGGGGAATTTGATGATATGCAGAATTTAAGTTAATGGTGGTGAAAATTTTGGCTTTACCAAACGATTCGAAAGCTGAATATAGATCGGGCAAGGGCACCGATTCAATTTCAGCTTTTTTATTTAACTTTTGGTAATCCAAAACCAAATGTTGTTTTCCGTTGGATTTAGGGACCAAACAGGCGGGACTAGCACACCTGGACATAGATTATTCAATAACGCATTTATCTAGCAAGTTATTAATTTGTGTTCTCAATGCTTCCATCTTAGGTGGACTTAAACGATATGGTTCACTTTTCACGGGTTCTTTATCCAAAAGTTTAATTTCATAATCTAACAAGCCTGTTAGGCCTAATTCAGCTTTCAATACCTTCGGAAACATGTCGCACAATTTTTTAATTTCGCTGTGTTGGTTGTTGGATAAATGTCCTGAAGGATTGCATGACTCAGTGTCACACTCTGTATTTACTTTTGTAGCAGCTATAGGTACTTCAGATTGATGACCCACAAAGTTACTTTTATTTTAGGTGCGAATTAAAAAAATATATGTTTAGACTGCATGTCTAGAATTAATCCTGTTTTTCGCATGAAATTAGCACCTAAAATGCCGCACTCAGGTGTTCTGAAACCAAACACCTTGTTAACCAGGTATAGTGCCCAATTTTATTTTTATCAGAACACAGCAAGAAATAGATAGGGGTTCATTTTAAGCAGTTTAACATTGCAATTTATTTGGTTCCAGGGACTTCACTAACTTCAACTTGTGTAGCGTTCTAAAAAGTTCACGCGATATAATTGTGCGTGCTGACCCTGAGTAAACCAGTGCGTCAATATTTGCTGACCCAAACACAACTTCTACGCGTGGTATACATGGACGTACAACTCCCACAACATTTGGAAAATGTACACGACTCACACGTGTCTTTCGGGAAACTTCAGTATTTTCCACTGGCGCAAATAATCTCTGAAACTTGGAACTAATGCTTGTAACCTGAAACATGTGAGTATATACTGTGCATTGTTAAACTTGCACTTACTGCGAGGATTACCGCTCTCTTGTCGCCCACGAGAGCCACGTTTTTTTTTTTTTTTTTTAAGTTCTCAATTGCGGCCAAAGTGACCTACTTTATACCAGTAATAGAAGGTAGGTTTGTAGGTTCCTGAACTTGTCTTTTCCATGATTTCAAGTAATAAGACTCCTATTTGAAGTTTCCTGATTTGAGTCTTTTCGTATTTGGCTGGTGTCCACTGTGTTGGTGTTCAACTTATCCTGTGGCTTCTTACGATATACAGGTGAAGGATAGACTGGCGTTAGTCTCTCACGTTTTTGATCCACATAGCTAATGTTCTGTGAGTGTATACACATCTTATCTAATTCAGCAAAATTACGGGGCTTCTCTAGGAAAACGTGTCGTGTGCGCTCGTTAGGTGTAAGGCCCTCTAAAATGGTATCAACAACTTATTTCTCAGGTAGACCAAGTCTGAGAATAATAGACGCGTCTTTGATACTGTTTAAAAACACGGAAAGAGGTTCATCGGAACCTTGTAGTATGTTAAAAATGTTTAACCTTAGTTCGGTGAGTAGCCTGGATGGCACAAAGAAATGTAGGATATCACTGTGATATGCATCAAACGTTACTGACTGTACAATGGCTTGTTGGGTTGTATCACTGTCCTTGAACGGAAGAATATATAACTTCCAAAAGTTGGGATTTGGGAACAGTATTCCTCTGATGGAGCCTAACAATAAATTTCAGAAATTCCAGGAATTTAGAAATGTTTAAACCGTCCACCATACGGAATCCTTTCAGCATCTCCAAAAGTGGGGAACTTTTGAAAAAAAATAGAGGATGTTTCTTGAAAAGAGCGAGGGAACACTGAGGTTGTCATGTTCACTTTGGCCACAAACACAGGTACCTTGAGGCCCTAGTATACTTGCGTTTAACAAAGCACTACTTTTGGGAGCTGTAACACATGTGGTAGGAAGAACGGTTGGGTTGTAAAATGTAGGATTGGTAGTCGGTACTAAAGGTACAACAGTACAGGTGGTAATGCTGGGAACCGAGGGACCAGCAACAACAAGTTTTAGAAGTTGCTCAGATAGTTGTATAGCACTGGTTTCAGGTTCAGTGGAAAATAAACTTTTCCTTCAATTCTCATTACTTTATCTCACAGGATTTTTACCTGTTCTATGACGTTTTGTAAGGACATAAATGTTTCCTCACCAAGTTCATATTTTGCTATAATTAACAGATTACTGGAACGCCTTCCGAGGTGTGCAAGTCTACGTTTTGCTCTAGGGATAGATGAGCCACTCTGTTCGTCTTCCACATTTTCGGAAAGTTCCATGAGGCTGCACAATTTGGATACGCAACATTCATATCCATTGTCAACATTTACTACCGCTAAGTTCTCAATGTTGGGCACAGAGTTTGCCTGAAGGTCACTGCGCAATAACTTACGCAAATCAGTGACAGTACTTTCTATGGGTGAAATACCTCGATTTTTCAACTCTTATAGCAACTCTTCCTTTACGAGTAACTCGGGAACGATAGTGCAAGACCTCTTGGAAAAATTATTTATAGAAAGATAACACCACAAACCAAATATTTTCTCTCTTTTTAACACACACAATAAAAAGAGTTTTTCCTACTTGTTTTTTTATAAAACTACCGACATCATAATTATTTTTATACAATCACTACAGGTCACCATCTCGACCACCAATCCAGCATGCGGATGAAAGAAACTTTAACATGCAAACGCATGCACAAAGGGGCCACACAAGGTAAAACAAGATAACCACGCTTTGCTACGACTTTTGTTGCACCTCCCTTGTTTAGGTGGAAACCAGGTCTGGAAACCTAGTTACCTAAAATTAAGGTTAACGTCTAAACAGACCCAATTACCGCTCATAAAGGTCCCAGAGGAAGATAGAACTGGTGTCCTGAATTTACCAAAGGGAAACCCACAATTATAACAAAGCAACAACATACTGCGAGACCCGCAAGATTAGTATCACCTACCTCATTGCAAATAGTATTAAAGAGGCGCACAATGAATGTGAACGGAACCTTTTATTGAACTTCAAAAACATTTTTATGATTGTTAACTTACTAAATATATCTCTTTTATTAACTCTAGGACAATATTTATCACATTTTCGAATTAAATGAGAGCAATGTGAAGACAAAAATTTCCCTTTTTGGGAATGGCAAGCTCTTAACTTGCGCTATATAGACATAACAGATTGATTACAAAAATTTTTAATATATCAAGTAATCTCATCACTGGAATAACCGAAAATACGTATCCTTGAAATGAAAAAAAATAAATTTATATAAACAATCTTTCACATTATACTACCATGATATTCCTTTTACCTTTTTTTTACCAAAAGAGGGGCCCCGACTTTTTGTGTACAACTTATGTTTTTATTATAAACCTTTCTGTAAAATTACTTGGTTTTTGTTCGTTTCATACTTAATAACAACTTAAACACGCATTTTTTTAAAAGAACATTTCTACACGAGTTTTGCTTTTCAAATGAAAGATCCAATGTGGTCTTTAGAAAGTCATTCCAGGTATAAAATATTATGAGGGCTAGCCGAGCCTTTTAAGCAAAAGTAACTAAACATGCATCACTCCTGAATTGGAGTACTCTAGCAGCCTAGCGAACACCAGATAAAGAAATTTACTCCACCCTTAGGCCCACGCTTTTAATAGCCACATTCACAGCCGGCTGACGCCCCTCACTGCAAAATAAATAAGGTTTGTTAGAAAACATTTTGCCCCGAAGATGTAACATTTCTCGTCATTCACATAAATAAAAGAATTATATTAGTCATCACTAGGTGGTAGAAGTCAATAACATGCCCACGACAAAGTGGACTACTTGACAGTTATCAAAAAGACGAGATGTCGTCTATATGTTTGTCGAAAGAAGGAAAAAGACTCAGCACCAAAGGTTACAGTGGACTATCCAAAGAGTACAACATAGATGAAACAAACTTTTGACTATATTACTCACACTGTTATTTATGTTGTTATTTTATAAAACTAAAATATTTCCATATCCTTCTTTTTATAAAATTTTACAATAACGTTTTTAACTTTGAGTCAGTTATTACACCACACGAAATATAAATATTTTCCTTTGCTTGTACATGCCCATGGTTATGTCTGAAACACAAACTATAGAGAACTCTAACCGCAAACACTGGAACCAATACGAAAATAATTTAATAGAGAGTCACAAAATTGTTTGTTTCACTTAGTAAATTTTACTTGACAGAAACATCCTTTGAAAAAAGTAAACAACCTAAGTTATGAATTCCTTATTTCTTGTTTTAAATATCTCAAATAAATAAATAAGAATTGAGGAGGGTGAACTAATAAGCTACTTTTGCCACAAAAAATACCTTACTCAAATTCCACAGTAAAGTACAAAAACTTACACTAAAGAGCCAAAAAAACTGGTACACCTGCCTAATAACGTGTAGCCCCCCCGCCCCCTTCGTCTTTCTTCAACCACGGAGAAGTGCCGCAAGATGACGTGGCATGGACTCGACTATTGTCCGAAGGCATGCAGGAGGCAATTCACACCATGAATACTGCAGGGCAGTCCACAAATACAGTCTGCGCCAATTTTAGAAAGGGTTGCACGTGTGTCAGGTTTAATGATTCTCGTCAGTCGTCGTTTGTCCCGTTCTTTCACGATCATTTTCCGGCCGTAGCGATGTCGAAGATGTGGTGTTTTACCGGATTCCCGATAGTCACAGTACACTCGTGAAATGGTCGTACTCAAACATCCAAATGTTATCGCTACCTCGGAGATGCTATGTCCCATCTCTCGTGCGCCGACTATAACACCTAGTTCAAAGTCACTTAAATCTTGATAACCTGCCACTGTAGCAGCAGTAACCGATCTAGCTGCCAACCGCATAGCGTTACTCTGATTGGTTCCATACATCTGGTATTTGCATACGCACGCCTATACCAGTTTTTTTTTGGCTCTCCAGTGTATTCATACATAAGAGCTGGACAAACCGCACATAGGGACTCGTCCGAAAACACTACCTTTTGCCACTCAGCACGCTGGCTACAGCGTTCACATGCCCATTGCAGTCTGCTGCGTTTGTGGTTTCTGTATAATGGAAGCCGACGCAATGGCATGCGTGCCACCAGTCCAGCCCGCAGCAGACGGCGTCGAACCGACGACGCAGATAGGTCCACACCCGTTGCAGTGCTCCAGTGTCGACGAGGCTGTATGGTCTCTTACGGCCATGCGGATGAGATGGTGGCCACCCCGTGCTGTGGTCACATTGCGTCGTCCAGTACCCGCTCATCACTGCGTACGAGCCTCTTCTATCCACTGATTCCACACAGTTTACTGTAATAATATTTTTTTTTGTGGAATCAACGCGATAGTACAATTCAATATTGATGTATAATTAATGTCCCACTATGGGCATTGGTTGGCATTTGTTGACGTCTGTGGTGCTTGAGCAGTTTCCCGCGAAGTTTTTGCATTGTAGACAGACTCTTCAAACTGCTGTGCTAACTCCTCTTCCATAAATAGCTGGGCGATTGTAAATTTTGCTATGTTTTGTCTTCGATGAGTGAATTTCTTAATGTTTTTTGCATAGCTCATACACAGTTTATCACTCTCGTCATAAGGTGGATTCCTCTGCTTACTCTGTAAAGAAGCTACAACTTGACTGCTGAAGACGGGTTTTGTGAACTTGTGTTTTGATGACGTTTTCTTTTAACACTTGGTGTCTGTGATAATGCTTCCGAATTTCGTGCTTGCTACGTCCGTGGAATATCCGTTGTCTGCTGATGTTCATCGGCATTTTCCCATTAATTCTCATCCCCTGCAAAATAACAACCCGCAGTTCCTAACGACTCGGTCTCATTATTAATCGGTGTATTCGACTCAGTAGGTGAATTTTGCACATTTGGTATGTTTGATTCTGTCAGTGTAAATTATATGACTGGCTGAAAGAATGCCATATATGTTGTGCCCAAGGTCTTGTTTTGTAGCGACAGATGGCTTTCGTTTCTTGTCTGGTTTTTGTTTTTGATGACCGAGAATGTTTGGCGTAGAGGTTCTTCCATTTATTTTTCACGTCTTCCCCTGCAAACATAAACGTCCGCGTTAGATTTTGTTAGTGTGAATTACCATGTACTGTTATTCAGGAGTACACATATGTTTACATTTCTTACACAATAAATATTTGAATAAGTGAAGGTACACCTATTGCTAGTAGGCCTAAATAAGTTTACAAAAATCACAACACTTGAAATGTATAATGTGAAAAACTGTATTTTTTTTACATATTCTTGGCGACTGGTGACTAAACAGATTCATTGGACACAGCTTTCGGATGGGTTTCTCAATTGCCAGTGCTATTGTCTTGGAAGTTTGTGAGGCAATATGTACGCAAAGTACGCCAATTTACATGCCTGAACCTACCGCAGAAATGTGGGAGGAAACGATAGCTGGTTTTCAAGAGAAATGTCAGTTTCCAAACTGTATAGGAAGTATTTATGGTAAATACATTACCATTAAGTGTCCTGATAATTCTGGTTCTAATTACTTCTAATATTTAATTTTTTTTTTTAACTGTTTAGCTGGCTGTCGTTGATCAAGATTACAAGTTCATTTGTATTGATGTAGGCAGCCACGGGAAAGATAGTGATGTTGGCATATTCGAGGAATCTGTAATAATCAAGAGTTTTGCAAACAAAAAAAAACATTGTATGTTCTAGTAGACAGGCCATACCTATTACAGCCTTTTCCATACAGAGTTGCCAAGAATGACGGAAGAAAATTAATATATAACAAGAGGTTGTGTCGTGCTAGGCGTGTTGTTGAAAACGCTTTGGGAATCTTAGCACAATAGTTGCGCGTATTCTATAGGCCCATTCAAGGAAAAGTGGAATCGTCTGTGAGCATTGTAAAGGCTGCGTGTGTTTAGCACAATTACGTACGATCTAATAAATGTGTTGATGGATTGGAACAAAATACAGAATTTTATGAGCAAGCACTAGGCTCTTTCCAGAACCTAACCGTACACGGACGAAGAACAACGAATGTGTCTTTCCAAATACGGGAGAGATTTACAGAATACTTTAATACTTAAATACATAAGAGTATCATACAATATTTTGTGACGTGTGATTATGTATGTAATATTTACTGTTTCCATTAAGTTTTAAAGTTATACATTTATGAGGAATACTTTTTACCCGTATTTATATGTCTTTGTACAATGGCTTGTGTCCGCTGCTCGACGCGCATTACAGTAGCTATGAACGGCTCTGATTGCATTAATTTTATCTAATGAAACAAAATATTACTGCAAAAAACAGTCCAGTTAATTCTATATAATGAAAGAAAACATTGCAACTGCCAACCAATAGACACCCAAAGTATTTACAGAACTAAACGAATTTGAGTTTCGAAATACTTAAACATCATATATTGACATGTCGACTGCGCTTTGTTCAACCAATGTCGAAAGTGCGTTTGCAATGCAAATAATAGACACAAGACATACGAATGTAACAACGTATTTTCACGTCTTAAACTGAACCGCGCTTTAAATAAAATGAAAACTTACCACTCATTTGAAATTTGTTTTCCATTTTGTCCCGAACGGCGTCCTTCTTTCTCGTGCTTTTATATGGCGGGTCACTTAGGTCGCACAATAGTTTGTGCAACCGCACGTTTTCTATTGAATGTTCGTTGACATTCATGTCGGCGAGAGCAGTTATCAGGAGCGAGCTGCGGCAGTGGGGTGCGGCATGTCGCGACATGCAGCAACTGATCGCTACAGCGCCTCAGTTCTTCGCAATGGCCGCGGCGGACAGCTCGCCCAGTTCTCACGGAACACACTCGCCTACCGCGGCGTGTTACGTCTGGCCGCCACCGCTCCGGTGTGTACCAGCCTTAGTAACTGAGCAGGTTGTCGATTCGTTGCCATAGCAACTGAGTGGCGTGATGAGCAATGTTGCATCTAGCCAGGTCCGGATTTAAAGTTTGGACGTTCCTAGGCCCAAGAGTTTTTGCCGCCTCCTCTTCATACCATGGAAAAGGGAGGGGGGATGCCTGTCGGTCCAGAAATTGTCCTCAAGAAAATAATCTTTATGATGATTTTAATTTTATCGCATAATAACATCACTTGTGAAAATAATTTGAGAATCAATTTTTTTGTATTTTGGGTGTTTAAGTAAATGGAATAGCCCTACAAGGATTGGAAATAAGTTTAATCTCATCGATAGATATCAACACATAAATACATGTATGCATTGTACATTATTGAAATATTAAAATTAAACAAATATATATTTTTGGCGTGCCCCCTTCCCCACCGGCATTGTGTGCCCCTGGGCCGGGGCCTAGTGGGCCTAGTGGTAAATTCGGCCCTGCATCTAGCGCTATCGTGATTGGTTTGGTTTTTTTTTAAGCCATCCCAAGTTAAAGTCATCTTGATTCTCGAGGGCAGGATGCTCACCCGCATGCGTTTAGCCAATAGGACAAAACATTACATGTTGTGATAGTATAAATGTGTCGATGTAGACGAAGAAGCGTAAGCGGTTACCACCTGCGTTAATAATACAAGTTAAATAAATCGAACTACCACATCCACGTGAAAGTGCTTGGGACTGTATATGTGCACTAAAGGACCGAGAACCTATCTCAGGAAAGCCCTGAAGCAAATATCTTGTGGCATTCAGGAGAATGCCTCAACTGAGAATAACATCTACAAGACCACCCACAACTAGCAAATTTTCAGCATATTAATTTTGAGCAGTTAAGTCATCGATTAAGAATTTTCAGCAGAGACAATATTAAGATTTTTAAAGAACGTCTTTTGAACGCCATTTGGGATCAAAGTTGAGCTTATTCCTGCAAGTTTTGAACCACAAATACCATGGCATAAGTTCAATGTAATACCATGATTTAGTTTTTGAGAAGAAATCTTAAAATATAATTTCAAAGTTTTAATTTCATTTAACTATGCTTAAAGCTAATTTAAGTGTTGCTGAGGCAGCTATTAAAGAAGTGATAAAAACATTTGAAGGGGTCGCGGTGGCTGAGCGGTCAGCCTGCTCGCCTCCCACCAAGGTGAACCGGGCTTAATGCCCGGCCGGATAACTCCCGGATTTCCGCATGTGGGAATCGTGCCGGACGATGCCGTTGGTCGGCGGATTTTCACGGGACTCTCTCATTTTCCCCGCCATTTCATTCCGGCGCTACTCCATTCTCACCTCAATTACCTTCATCGTCTCTCTAGACCTCACTGTTAAGACCCGCCTAAATCTCTTCGCTCACTTAAATTTTGAATGTAAATGGGAGCCATAATACAGTATTTCAGAAATTATTACGAGTTTTCATTGGCACACAATTTTCATTTTATCTGCAGGTTTTCTACAAAAAAAAAACGAAATAAAACATTAACATTTTTTCTTCTGAAACATTTATGCTGTATTATGATTTTATTTTGCTAATGCTAATCTGGAAAACATTCAATTTGGAAACATTTTTATTTGTGGCGTTTTAAAGATTTATAGTGTCGTCATGCATATACGTCACGTACTAGAGAATTTGTTGGCGTTGTCACACACCTTCATTTCATTAAATTGACTATTGGTGAACACTGTTCATAACAATTTTGAACAGTTACGTACCTTACACTGTACAGTCCACCCATGGTTTCTTCCAACTTTACTGAAGACCTGCTAAAGTTCTACTTTCAGTCTATTCCTCCACCTCGTGCAACTAAATCTTAACAATTTCTAAGTGTTACACCAAAGGGACAACGCACCCTATTCGTGGGCATTCAATTTAATTATGTTTTGCATGGGAACTATTTATTATCATGGAATAACAAAAACACCCATTTTAACTATATTTTAATTAATTTTAATTATAAAGTAAACATTATAATTTATAATTAAAATATAAATTAATCTTAAGTTTCATTAAAAATAAGTTGCTTTCATGCTGACAGAAGTGTATAACGTTTGTGATACAAGATATATTTAAGGAACAACCAAACGCGTCATACATGGGGTTATTTTTCAAAAGTTTGATTAAAAAAGTGTCAAGACACCGCGAATAGACTATAGCTAAGGATCGTTTCCCACCGCCGTCGCCAGCTAAAACGCAATGTTCTCGCAGTAGAGAGATACTTGGAGTAGGTAAGGTGTATTATTGTGCCCAGTTTAGGAACAAAACGAAATTGCTCGTGGAAGCGTTTGGCATTGGGAAAATATCCGGGGCTAGGTTTCGCAGTGTTTCAAAAAGTAACCTTTGATTAACATTTTAAGCTACGTGAATAATAAAAGAGAAAGGTTTTACTTTGTTACGAAGTTATTTTATATTTTGCAATTATTCTGTTTTTTCTTTTAACGTTGAAAATAGAGAACATCCAGCTCACATGCAACTCTAGCTCTTACCTGGCGGCGAGAAATGTTAGTTGTCGAACTAAAAGCATTGAGTTTCCCAACCTGAGTAGAATAAACATTGCCATAGTGCGGGCGCAGTCCCGGTAGGCGCGAGCACGCCCTGGCGGCAGTCAGGTTAACTGCGGCCCGACCCCAGTCTCTCGAGGGAGAACCCGCGCTTCCTACAAGACGATGTAATTAATGCTTACAACTCTTAATTTTATTCCACCGCTATTATCACCGACTCTAGGGGGGAGCCGGCGGGCTTGCATGCGGGCGACAAGCGCCCAACAGACGCGCAGCCCTCGACGTTATCCTTCCACGGCGATAGTGGATATCCAGAAACCCGCCGAGTGTAGAAGGTTAGCGGGGGTAAAAAGATGTGTACTTTTGAAAGCCGGGCTGCATTTCTCATACAAGCTGTTCACGTTTAACTGGGCACTTTTAAAAGTCCTGCTTAAATTGAAAATTTATAGTTTTGTATACTTCCGCCAATGATTTTATTTATACGCCATGAAATGAAAATGAAATTATTAAGAAGTGAAATGTATCATCATGCCAGTTCATACTGTAATGCGTATAAAATCAGAACACCAACTTGTTTTGACGTAAAACTTAAACATTAAATTCTCAATGAAATTTGAGGCATTACACCATTTTACTCGGCCGCCAACAGCCTTCATGGAAGAGTGTGTGGTCGCATGACCTGCGTACTCTTAACGGGCAATAATAAGCGACACCTGAATTTCACGTAAACATTTCACGACCAGTTGTACTTCATAACACTTTAGCTTAAATGAACTTTCGTGACTGGGTGGATGGTTTCTGTGTTATGTGTCTTAGGTGTTTGCGCGCGAATCACAGACGTACAGCATTGAAGTTGCGTAATTCTGATTGGCCAGTCAGGTAGGAGAATGTCTTCGCACTGAGGCACGCCACCAATAGGTCAAAGAGAACTGCTGGTACGCTCGTAGGGTATTGAAATCTAGCCTGTGCGGAAATATTTCCGCGAAATTCGGGTGTCCCTATGAATGATTTATTTTCATGGGTTTGTTTCAAAAGTGCTCACTTTACCGCTAAGTACCCTTCGTTACATGAAGGAACTAGCATTCCGACAAATGCAGTGACATTATACAACCGTCGATGGTGTGAGACATTGTTATCGCTAGGAACATAACCGTTTCACTGTTACATCAGTTCTTGCTGTAATGTAAATAATTTGGAAATGAAACGAATTCCAGTTGTTACAAATCAAAACAATACACCTTCAACACTACGTTAAAGCAAGGAACTGCTTTTCACGCTCCGCTGTCAACAATACTAAGTGAAGTCTTGTGCTATACACGATTATTGTGTTTCAAAAGAAACTAGTTCGTAATGTGTATCAAAACTTTTACCGGTTTTACTAAAGATTTTTTTTTTTTTTTGCATTCTCATGCTTTCGCGGTTTTTGTTACGACTGAACCACAAATGCATTTATTTCTTTGTTTTTTAACTAGTTTCCAGAGAAATGTAAAATTGACACCGTCTTTTTAGTGTTTGTCCTTTTTGCGTACAGTTGTTTTTCTTTATTTCTGGATACATACTGTTACCTTATTAAAACTAATTCCTTTAATTTTTGTACAATTTAAGTGAAAGCTTAAAGTGGAACATAGGGCTATGGTAAATATTTTTTATTGAAGCTTTACAAACGAAAAAACAAGATGGTAATATCAAGAACAAAATTTACTTTAACAACAGTCCACCAATGCTGTATAATATGCGATGCCATTAAAGAACGACGCTTCAAAGGTGGTACATAACCGTCTCTGTGGTTTCTTCAGGTAAAAATACAACTGATTTTAGTCATACACACCTTGAACGGCAGTTACGTTTATTCGCCCAAGTTATTTAAAATAAAACGTCAGGAATGGTGTTTCTAGTTGCACACAAAGAGAGAGCAGAAATATGACACCTCTGTGAGTGCAATGGTCTCCGAATCAACGGGTTAGCGCTTTGTTACTCATGAGAATGGCGCCGGTGACAGAAAGCAGATCATCACCGGCCTGGCCTCGTCGCCAAGAGAGCACAACGCGTTAGCGTGCATGGCCCTCGACGACTTCTTGCTTATTTCTAGTTAAAATTATTTTGCCGCGTGATCTGCAGGCGCGTAGGAAAGTGTATGTATAGCCCATTCTCGTTTACTCCCAACTTTTCTGAAGCCCTGCTAAATTATACTTCCAGGATATTCCTCCGCCCCATGCAAACAAAGTTTTAGAACATTATACCAAAAAGACAGCGCACCGCAATCGTGCGCACTCAGTGTAACAATATTTTTCACAAAAACTATTTATTACTGGTCAATGTCAGCATACCTATTGTGTCCCTGTTTCTATTCATAATAGTTATAAATAAAATATTATAATTCATTAAAAAAATTAAAGTAAAAGTTCAGTTTTAAAAATAATGTTATTTTTACGTAAACAGAAGTATGAAACGCTTGTAGTACATGACATACTTAGGGAACAACCAAGCGTGACATACACGGGGTGAATTTTCAAAGGTTTGATTCAAAAAGTGTGAAGAAACCGCGAATACGCTATAGGTGTCGCTTGTGTCGCTGTGGCGCGCGGCTGCGGACTAGGAGGAGGGATTTGTAATTTGTGATCTAGAAAATCAGTTTGGGATGTGGGTGTTCTTGCGCGGCTACCCTCCTCGCGATGTTTGCTAGCAGGGGCGACGCTTGTATTAGGGGGGGGGAGGGTGGAGAGGATGAAGGGATAACCGCGCGGCGCGGGAGAAGCTTAGTGAAGAAGTTGGCGCATCTTCGCCCTCCCTCCTCTCCCTCCTCCACCACGAAGCGAGCCGCCGACGAGGGCAGTTTGTTTCACTTGCCGCCATGTTAGCCGAACTGCTCGTCGTCAGCCTTGCCCTCTACCTCCAGGGCTGGTCATCGCACACCTTCACCCCCAACCCCTCTTCCTCTTCTATACACTATTCACGGTTATTTGAGAACTTCTGAAATCAACCTTTGAAAAATATCACGCACCTTTTCTCCATACGTTTTAACGGCCACACCGGCTGCCGTACGCCCCGTTAAGTTGGCAACTGCTGAGGGAAAGTAATACAATCAATTAACTTTGGACCAAAAAATTATATATAGACATTTGTTAATGCTGAAATCATTTCTTTTCCATTTTGATATTTATGCACGTAAGAGTAAGAATGAGCAAATTTGTAGAATATTGACATTATTCACAATTCCACAGTTTCAATTATCAGAAGCGTGAATAAAGCAATGTTAGTATTACATAGGCCTAAGGTAGAAGGATAAACAATGACACGAAAATTAGATCTAAAGCAGGGCTTTCAAAAGTGCTTGATTTACAGTTAACAGCCTATAAACCATAAATTGCATGCAATTTTGCAATTTTATTATGTCGAGGGGTTTTTTACGTGGTCTATACCGGTTTTCCCCATCCATTCGTAGTTCAGTTTAGTTATCATGGGAGGTAGTTATAACCACAATAAGGGCCATGTTTGCCCAATCCCAGAAAATCCGCGATGCAACATGCACGTAAGTCCATTCCTACAGGACTTTCCTCTTATTTTTAAGGTAGGTTATAAAAAAACTAATCCACCTCCACAGCTAAGTGACAGACCAGTGCCACATTTGAAACTCCCCAAGCGTGGTTTTGCCGAGTGGCCTTCGCATTGTTCGCGTATCTTATATTTCTTTAACACAGAATATACATGGTTACTGTGGATTCACACGTACGCAGATCACATGAAACGTTCGCAAATCACGCCAACCAGATAGAGCGAACTGGCCGGGTTCCAGTCGGACAAATTCAACCGCCATCAGAATTTCTGTGGTATCTTCATACGTTAGTAGCAAGGATTTTTTTTGTTGATATGCCTATCAGCTATCAGGAAGTGAGTTCTCGTCTTTTTAAAATTAGTTGGGCTTTGAGGACGTTGATATTTCCTTGTTTTTAGCCTACTTTCATCAGGAAAGAAAGGCCTATGAGATCATTTTCCTGTCTGTGTGGATGTGTGTCTGTGTGTGTGTCTGAACGTGTGTGTGTGTCACCTCCGTCCACAATTTTTGAACACATAAACCGAATTTCTCCAAACTCGGTACACATATAGTACTCAATAAGGACACCTTACTTCTTTAATAGTTTTCGTCCCCACCGGACATTTAATTTGAAAATGGCGGCTATTTTAAAAATTAGCGCGATTTGTCATATCTCGGAAACCATTCGACCTATTTTAACAAAATTTTGATGCTAACGGCGCAAGTTGTAAGCATTCAATTCAGATGTGAATATTGTTGTTGGTCCACCATTTTGGATGATAGCGCCACATGAAGAAATAAAGCTTTTTTATTATAAATCGAAAACTACTCAACCTAATTTCGCCAATTTTGGCACGTAAGTAATTCTATGATAGGCCAGGTAAATGTAAGTAAATTAACTTTATTATGCACTTATTTTCAAAATGACGTCCATACAAATATTTTAGGTTTATTTGGTTTAAATACCATACCATTTAGAAAATTTCAAACAAATTTTGTACGCGGACGGTATGTTTGCAAGCATCACATAAGCTAAACAACAAACGCTTTTGTCCGCCATTTCGAAAGATAGCGCCTCATGTAAAAATAAATCTTTTACATTATATCTCAAAGACTACAGAGCAAATTTTCGCCAAATTTTGCACGTAAGAAATATTTTGGTATACCAGGTAAAAATGATAAAATAAATTTTATTAGGCAATTTTTTTCAAAATGGTGGCAATATCAATATTTTAGGTTAATTGGTTCAACTATCATACCATTTGACCAATTTCAACTGAATTTTATACGCTGACAGAATCTATTACAAACATCTTATAAGCCAAAAACAAAATCGTTGTCCGCCATTTTGTAAAATAGTGCTACATGAATTAATCATGTTTTTGTGTAATTTCTGGGGAAACAATTGACAGATTCATACCAAATTTGCCAATAAAATAATACTACCGCAGTTGATATGTAAAAAATATGTTTCAAGGATGTTAGACCCTTATTTTCAAAATGGCGGCCATATAGATATTTTAATTTTGTATATTATATAGTGGGAACTATGTAATTAGTTTCAAATAAAGTTTTTATTATGATGGCTGTATATATTACAACAATTAAATGTGTACGCATAAAATATATTTTGTCCGCGATTATGTAAAATAGTATCACTTGACAAATTCAAATTATTTGATCTCCGAAAACAACATGATTTTTACCAAATTTGGCAAACAATTAGTACTATGGCAGGCTATGTAAACTGATAAATGTTGAGTGGGTTCGACATACATATTTTCAATATGGCTGCTGTATGAACTCCAAATTATTATCTTCGTAACTGCCAAAGAAATTTCAAGTTAACTTTGTATGCTGACAATATCCGTTGTAACACTCAAGATTGTATATGAAAAACTTCATCTCTCTGCCAATTTGTTAGACAGCTCCACATTAGATAATATAGTTTTCATGCCGTATCTCGGGAAACAATCAACCGATTTCTTTGAAATTTGGCGAAGAAGTTTTACTGAGGTAGGCTATATTAATTTATATGTTTTAAGTATGTAAGTCTATTATTTTCTTAATGACGCGTATACAAACTTTTTAGCTTAGTGTGCAAAACTATGTGACAGATTTAAATTTAACTTTGTTTATTTTATCCATGACAATAATCGAATGTGACATTATATAATCTTTTTGCCCTCCATTTATGAAGCTTACAGAGATCCTCCTTTGCCGGATTCTTTTTGCAAAGTAGTGTCAGATGAGCAAACTGAACATTTAGTCATATTTGCGGAATAATTCGACTAATTTCCTCAAAATCTTGCACACCTACAGAAAGCCAAGCATAGTTACATGATTTAAATGGGGTTAGGCAATTATTTTAAAAATGGCGGCCATATGAATATTTTTGTATGTTTGGCTTATCTATTTAACAATTTCAATCAAACTTTGTATGCTGACATTATTTATTACAAAAATCGTGTACAGAGCCTCTTTTTAAGCAATTTTGTGAGATAGGATTATTTAAGAATATAAGGTTTTTATGACATATTTCGGAGACCAATCAACCGATATCCATCCATTTTTTTCAAACAAGTAGCGTTATGGTAGGCTATGTAAACTTATGTGTTTTAGTGGCTCAGGCACTTATTTTCAAAATGATGACCGAGTAAATATTTTAGGTAAGTGAACCCTATCATTTAAAAACATTGGACTGATTACATCCAAAGTTGATGCTCCGAATCCTACCTCCGTGATGCAGTTGACTGCAAACTAACTTAATTTTACGATGTGTACTCACGTGTTTCTGGTTTCATCTGTAATTATATTGCTGTCAACGAGACGTCAATGCTTACATACCATCTAACCTTTCAAGAACTTATTTGCACCCATGTAGAGGAAATTAGGCTGATTAGTTATCAGTAAATCCTTGTTTTTTTTTTTCATTTCCGTTATAATTGTACCTATATGTTTCCCTGTTCGTGTAACAAATATTGTCATTCCTTNAATCTGTAATTATATTGCTGTCAACGAGACGTCAATGCTTACATACCATCTAACCTTTCAAGAACTTATTTGCACCCATGTAGAGGAAATTAGGCTGATTAGTTATCAGTAAATTCTTGTTTTTTTTTTTCATTTCCGTTATAATTGTACCTATATGTTTCCCTGTTCGTGTAACAAATATTGTCATTCCTTCACACGATTTATAAGCCTTAACATCAAAACATCTTCCTCAATGGCAGTCACTTTGGTTGCCTTGGACACCACGCACCGAATTGTGGGNTTCACACGATTTATAAGCCTTAACATCAAAACATCTTCCTCAATGGCAGTCACTTTGGTTGCCTTGGACACCACGCACCGAATTGTGGGTAGTATCGGCGTTTTCTGGGAGAAGCACTCTGATTGGCTGTTGGTTTTATGTACTATGTCTGTTCAGCGTGATCTGCCAACGTATGAATCCGCCTTTCGTTCGTGATTCTTTGGGAACTTTTCAATACAACTTTATGTGAAAATCACACCCCTTGACAGCATGGCTGCCGTAACGGTGCTAATTATGAGAGCCAGAAAAAGTACCTTCTTGTTTTAAAATCTCGTTGAAAGTGTAATTTTGAAATTATTCGTTACTAAAATCCGGGTGTTTCTTTTCAATTGCACATTAAATAAACCACTGATGTTATTGTAACCTATTTAAATTCGTAATAGGTACAGTGTGTTTCTTGGTCAACGTGACACCAGTTACTAGGATTATAGCAATATTTATTTTCCTATATATGGCTGACAGGTGCCCAGTGGACTGAATCAAGGCACTCAGCTAGGCTTTCAAATGCGCCGNTTTATTTTCCTATATATGGCTGACAGGTGCCCAGTGGACTGAATCAAGGCACTCAGCTAGGCTTTCAAATGCGCCAAATCAACCCTCGGCCACATACAGTACATCATGTTATTTTATAAAATCACCAGAACAAAAATTAAAAATCACACTTAAATAAATTATTTGCAAATCCACCAAATTTCAATGAGTGAAATACGTAAAGTGAGTTTCTGAACTTAGTGTAGTAAAATGTACGGGATTTTTACAAAAAAATCATTTATAAACTCCGTCAAGTGATACTTTGCACAAATATAGACGAAAAGTATACACTTGACATTTAGCNTTTATTTTCCTATATATGGCTGACAGGTGCCCAGTGGACTGAATCAAGGCACTCAGCTAGGCTTTCAAATGCGCCGAATCAACCCTCGGCCACATACAGTACATCATGTTATTTTATAAAATCACCAGAAAAAAAATTAAAAATTACACTCAAATAAATTATTTGCAAATCCACCAAATTTCAATGAGTGAAATACGTAAAGTGAGTTTCTGAACTTAGTGTAGTAAAATGTACGGGATTTTTACAAAAAAAATCATTTATAAACTCCGTCAAGTGATACTTTGCACAAATATAGACGAAAAGTATACACTTGACATTTAGCNAAAAAAATCATTTATAAACTCCGTCAAGTGATACTTTGCACAAATATAGACGAAAAGTATACACTTGACATTTAGCCTAACTCGTTTCCTAAGGATGGTACACGTTCATAGACGTAAAGATGAGCGACAAGTTCACTGCGAATAGCATGGGACCAAGTTTACGTAAACCTAAGAAAGTACGTGTAGTGCACCAGTAAATGAGTATCCGCATATACTTACATAAAATACTGTCGGTGTACATAAGTAATACATAATGGAAAAAATGTTGGTTGCCACCCAAGTGCATTCCGTCACGTTGAAGGTGAGCGCGTTGCCTTCCTATTGTGTTTGTGTGTGTTTGTGTGTGTGTGGTACCGCATTTACTGGTACACTTCACGTACTTTCATAGGTCTAAGTAAATTTGGTATCGTAATATTCGCAATGAACCTCTACCTCATCTCCGCTTTTACAGGTGCTAACCAAGGTGACCTTTTTCGTTAAATGTTGCATGTGGATTAATAACACATTGTTTAAATCCCAAATACGCTTCCTTCTCGTAAAGGTTAGTTTGAAATAAAGGTAGTCGCCGTGATTATTTACATGGAAATAATTTCATGATAGCGACAGGTGTTGTGATGTTTGCATATAGTTATACATTTTCCCGTTGTGCAGCGTTCCATCTTAAACATTTTCTTCAATATATGCAATAAACCAGTGTTTCAAGTCCAGCTTCAATGATGTACAGTTATTAGGATTCACTTTACACCATACGTCATATATATGTTCACAGCTAATTTTTTCTTCAGATTAACCTATAGCCGAAGTTTGTCAGTCTATTATAGATACATCCTGTACTATGTAGCTCCCGTTTCTCGTAGAACTAGGTCGGGTATTTTTCTCTAAGCTCACAATTTTTCTGGTGGCAGTTGCTTGTCGACTGCGCGCGTTGGTAGCTGGCGTATATCAAACATGTCAAGAAAGAAGAGCGAGCTATACATTTGTCGCATACTTGTATGCACGGCTGTATTTTAATTTTTTCTTGTGGACAGCATGTCTATATTAGGTTTGCCACCTTCACACTTTAAAATCGAAACAGTAAATTTGCTCCACTTCAGAATATTTGACTGCAAGCGCAAAAAAAAAAAAAATATCTATAAGTCTTGGTTTTAATTTTATATTTAATGATAATTTAAATTTGGTTTAGTGCCACACGAATACAAAAATAGTTACATAAAAACCGTCATTGTTCATAATTATCATTTACGTGTATTTTGTTACAATTTTTCACTCTTAAATTTGAAATGCTTCTTAGTTATATAGTAATATTCACACTTGTTTGAAAATTCCTGGTGCAAAAAATTTGAACTATCTCTATGTTTTAATCTTAAAATGATGGGACTGAACTTTTATTTTATTTGGAGATATTCACTTGAATCGCACTTAACCACATCGTGAAATTAAAATGTTTATTTTTCTTGCTATTAAATATTCTTGTCTCTGATGTTCTGGAAGAGCTAAATAATAGTTTGAGTACATTCTGGAGAAAAACTGCAACCTCCATGTAAGTACAAAACTATGAAGTGTAATGCTCAAATTTCCCACAATTTGAATGAGTTTTTTNAATGCTCAAATTTCCCACAATTTGAATGAGTTTTTTTATATTAAAATATGTCATAATACGGATACAGAGTCCATAAAAACGGGATGTAGGCCTGATCTCAAAAAAAAAAAATCACTTAATATTCTTAGATAATATTCANTTTATATTAAAATATGTCATAATACGGATACAGAGTCCATAAAAACGGGATGTAGGCCTGATCTCAAAAAAAAAAATCACTTAATATTCTTAGATAATATTCAATGTTACCGATTTAACTGCAAACGTCCGTTGCCGTTACAACTAGATAAATATGTTTCCTGAGACAATAAAGTTATATACGCCACTTAATTTTATTGGTTGCAATATGAACAATTATCACAAACTGCTTACAACAGTAGCAATTCCAGCCAACAATAAAGCTAAAAAATGAAAGTTGGGTTTCGCAAGTAGCGACAATAATACCATAGTTGTAGACAAGGTGCTTAAATTACATTATATTAGCATGTGTTCAAAGCCCTGCCGGAAAGAAATATGTTAGCGTATTGTATTAATTATTTAAACTCAGTATTACCACTTCTCATTTTTTTAAACCAACACTTTAATAAGTGAAAAAAATATAAAAAAAAGGAACTAATCCGTTAGTTGATATAAATTTACGTAAGCCCTACATGAATGTACGTTTTGTTAATGACCATGATTAGTTTTCAGTCATGTTTGGCCATTATTTCCATACATGTACGGAACAAATGCTCCCGTCAGACATGAGGCTTCCGTAAGTTTTAAGAAGAAATAGGAAAGTATTTTTTCTTAGTAATTTACTTAAACTTCCTGTAAAGTGTTTAACAGAGTGCCAAAGTGATTATTTGTCTTCCTAAAACAGCTGTTTGTCTACGTAGTGCTTTAGAAAGGCGATGGAAATATAAAAGTAGTAACAAATAACAGTTAAAACAGTCAAAGCGTAACTTCGAATTTTCCGTCATAAGCTTCCATAAACAAAAGCGAAAATCAAGACTACGAGACGTGTACGTCCAAAGTGGTACACGAATCAACTTGATGAAGTTGTGTCTATACACAGAGACAGTCGACAACTGGGCATGAATCATCACCGGTTTCGGCCTCTTCGCCATACGCCGTATAGTTAAGTTGAGAGGTTTTTTTCGGCCTTTTAACAGCGAGATTTCCTACCTCGCCATTGAACTGCGTTGCGGAGAGTTTGAAATACACGTTTCTTCACGTAAATATTATACCTACGTGCGTCCTATGTGCTAATCTACAAAAAGAACGTACACTTCAGACGAGGCCTGTCAAGTGCCTTCAAGAAGTTCCGCGAATTAGAAACACAATTCCACAGTACCCCAACAATGGGGCCACGGTGGCGTAGTGGTTAGACTACTTGCCTACCTTCTAGACGAACCGGGTTCGATTCTCGTCGGAGTCGCTCCCGGATTTTCGCATGTGGGTATCATGCCGGACCATGCCACTGGTCAGCGGGTTTTCTCAGGAATTTCACGTTTCCCCCGCCCCTTCATTCCGGCACTTCCCCATTCTCCCCTCTCTTCACCCTAATCGGCTCTAAAGACTTCTTTGTTAAGAGCTGCCCACATATCTCCACAGCACTCCAACATACATGAAAACGTTTTTTTTTTTTTCAAATCGTATCCCAATATATACGCGTTAGACACACATAAAAATTATTAACGGTCCTATATTAAAAATCTTTAAAGACTAACAACAAGAAGTTAATGATAACTAATCAACCTACTTTCCTCTACATGGGTGCAAATAAATTTTAGTGTAGTTCTTGAAAGCTTATATGGTAGGAAGTCGTTGACGTATCATTGAGAGCAATATTTTTAGAGATGAAACCAGAAGCATGTGAAACAGTACAAAGACAATTTAAATACACGAGTCAGTTACCGGGGAATCTAATTCAGAATAACTCATAAAATTAAGTTAGCTTTCCATCAATTGCACGCCATACAGAAAATAAGTGACTTAAATTAATATAGCCTACTATAGTAAAACTTCTTCGCCATTTTTGAAGGAAATCGATCAATGGATTCCCGAGATACTGCATAAAAATTAAATTATTATTTCATGTGGGGCTATCTTACAAAATGGCAGAGAAATGAGGCTTCGCATAGACAATTTTGATGGACTTAACTGATACTGTTGGCATACAAAGTTAGGTTGAAATTTATTTTGCAATTTCGTAGATCAAAATTTTGAGTTAAATGTTTATATGGCCGCCATTTTAAAAATATGCATATCTGACCCTCTCAAAATGTATTACGTTACATAGCCTGCCATATTGCCAAATATAAATCTGTTTGTTTTCTCTGTGATCAAATAATTTTATTTTGTTAAGTGATACTATTTTACAAAATGGCGGAAAAATATATGTTGAGGAAAAATGTATTGTTGTTATATATATAGACAGCATGCAAAGTTCTATCGGAATTAATTACTTGGTTTCGACGATATAACATACAAAACTAAAATGGCTTTTATGGCCGCCATTTACAAAATAAATTTTTTAAATATCTAAAACAAATCAGTTAACTTTACCTACAACAGTACTACTTGTTTGCAATATTTGGTAGGAATAGGCAAATTGTTTCTCGAGATATGACATAAAACTTTATTTATTCGTGTGGCACTATCTTACAAATAAGGACAAAAGAGACTCCGTGTAGAAACATTTGGTGTTTGTTTTATATACCTCCAGCATACAAATTTAAGATGGAATTGATTAAATGTTTTTGAATATATAGCATACTATACAAAAATTGCTATATGGCCGCCATTTTGAAAATAAGTGTCTGACATACTTGAAACATATTTGTACATATAAACTATGATATTACTACTTAATTGTCAAATTTGGTAGTAATCTGTCAATTTTTTTCCAAGAAATTACACAAAGGCTTGATTAATTCATGTAACGCTATCTTCCAAGATGGCGAAAATTTTGCTGATTTTTTTTTTGATGCCATCAAGATACAAAATTTGGTTGGAATTAGACAAATTGTGTGGTTGTTACACCAATTAAACCTATAATATTTGTATGGTCGCAGTTTAAAAAAAAAGATTCCTAATGAAGTTTATTTATTTATATTTACTTGACCTAATATAGTATTACTTAGTTGCCAAATTTTAAGAAAATAGGTTCAGCATTTTTCGAGATAAAACATAAAAGCGTTATTTTTTCATGTGGTGCTATCTTTCAAAATGGCGGGGGAAATTGATTGTGGTTTGACTTATATTAAGTTTGTCAGCATACAAAATTTGGTTTAAATTGGTCAAACAGCATGGTTGTAGTACCAAATAAACCTAAAACATTTGTATGGTCACCATTTTGAAAATACGTCTCTAATTAAGTTACTTACCTTCTTTTACTTGGCCAATCATAGTTTTACTTATGTGCCAAATGTGGTGAAAATAGGTTTAGTTCTTTTTCGAGATATAATATAAAAGCTTTATTTTTCATGTGGCGCTGTTTTCCAAAATGGCATACCAACAATAATATTCACCTCTAAATATTATGCTTTCAACTTGTGCTCTCAGCATAAAAAATTATGTTAAAATAGGTTGAATGTTTTCCCAGATATGACATATCGCCATAAATTTTTAATTGGCTGCCATTTTGGAAGTAAGTGATTGGCGTGGTTGAAAACTATAAAAGTCAAGTGCCTTTATGCTGTTATAAATGTGTACCGAGTTTGGTAAAATTCCCTTCACGCGTTAGAAAATTGAAGGGGTGTGAGGGACACACACACGCACACATGCATACGCACACACACACAGGCACATACACACACACAGACAGGAAAGTGATCTCATAAGCCTTTTTTTCCTTCGGAAAGTAGGCTAAATGTTGTTGAACTGACCTATATCCAAGAACTCATTTAAGTAAATTGTAAGTCACGTGGATTTTGACAGTTGCGTAAGAAGAATAGAAGTTCGGTGCTGAGATATAGGGATGGTTACTGGGCAGCTTGCTCTCACTGGCTCGCACACTCTGCTGCGGCATATCATCACCTATGGGGTCAAATATTGGTACAGTCAGTAAGTAAGTGGCCTGATAGGTGCCTCACATGTAGGCAGCTACGCACTACGGCATTCGTGAACTTATTGGGCGGTAAAAATAAAAGTAAGCAGCTGTTCAAAACTCCTGAATTTGAATCATGTGCTTGGCCATGTATAAATAAAAAACAGTTTTCCTCAACCACCTCGAGCGCAACTGCTTGATGGCCTTGATCAGTATTAGGTATAAATAAAACTAAGTTACTGCTGAATATTACGAGCAACTGCTTAAATTTCCATGAGGATCTACATTTTCATTTTTAAACCCGTGCAGTTGTTGAGAGTTCGTGCCGCTTGTGTGTTTTTCTTCTGCATAGTGGAACCACCAACATGAACTCGGCCATTGCGNAGTTGTTGAGAGTTCGTGCCGCTTGTGTGTTTTTCTTCTGCATAGTGGAACCACCAACATGAACTCGGCCATTGCGTTTATCAAGAGCACTTGAGTAGCTAAAACAACAAAAGAAGAAAATCTTGGAAATTTAAGCAGTTTCTCGTAATATTCAGCAGTAGCTTAAGTTTTATTTATACCTAACACTGATCAACGCCATCAAGCAGTTCCGCTCGGGAAGGTTGAGGAAAGCTGTTTTTATTCATACGAAGTCGAGAATATGCTTCAAATTCACGAGTTTGGAGCNCGCTCGGGAAGGTTGAGGAAAGCTGTTTTTATTCATACGAAGTCGAGAATATGCTTCAAATTCACGAGTTTGGAGCAGCTGCTTGCTTTTATTTATACATCCCATTTACTGTGCAATGTAATATGTACTACTACAAGAGAAAGAGCTCCAGCAAGGTGCCAGTTGCTTCTGCCAGCTGACACCCATAACATTCGACTAATTATAACCTTTCTCCTCGCCCTGCAGAAAAGAAGATTTATTTTTATGTGCAACTGATACGCAGACTGGTTAGATAAATATAAATAAAATATTTTGGCAGCTTGATGACTGACAGTTAGATGACCAACAGTGTGTTTTACTAAATGCTGTTTACTCCCTGAATACTATACGATTATACACTGTTCGCGTTTAATTCAGCCTTTCTGAAAGCCATACCTAGGATTTATTTCGCTGCTTATTTAACTTCCTTCCGCCATCTTCCAAATAAACTTTGCCTTTGACGCAATGGCTATATCCATGCACTCATCAAGTGAAATTGTGAAATTGTTAGATACTTAAAAAATGATATATATATATATACAAATTATACTTTGAAGAGTAAACAGCAAACATAATATAAATGCATTTAATACAATGTCCACCAATTTAAATATCACACTTTTAACACAACTTCAAAACATGAAAAATGTTTTCCCTGCATTGTTTCCAACTATACTGGAAGCATATCAGCAAGTGTGTCCGTAACATTTTCTGCAATTACAGGTAAGAATTTCTTACAATGATTGATTTTAAAATGGTTACTTAACCGGTAACCACCTACAATGAAAATCCAAAATTGGTACGTATTATGGTATTAGAAATTCGGTAAGAATTTGTCGGATCTGCCATAGAGGAGGATATTTTTTTTTCAGATCCTTATCAGTATTTTCTATAACACAATCATACCATATCGATTGTTTTACCACCTTCTCAGCACCTGGGAAAACCTTAGCACGGTTATAATTGTATGGTCAGGTATAAGTAATCTCAAAATTGTACAACATATCAACAAAAGTTGTAGGAATGTGAGTGAGCGTGTGAATGTAGTCTGATGTCCCTGCGACATAGTGGTTTTCGAACAGTCCCCGAACTGAACCATTGACTACGCGATACCTTAAACGTGCATCGTAAAGGATGGCAAAATCTCTGGTTATGATCAGAACTGCCGCAAGAGAAGCTCACGTCTCCCTCCGCGCCGCGTCTGCTGCCAAGCAGGGCGATGCTCATGACCACCGGTGTGGCTGTGACTTCGTTAGCTTCCCAACGACGTCGTAATGTGCTTTTGCCTTTTTTTTAATATTTTTATTTTTGAATTATAAAAGTTATGTTCTTGGAATGAAAACATGCTCACAAGTTTCACTATTTAAAGAATTTATTCCACATTATTTATTGCTATTTACTTATTGGTTCAATATTATGCCTATGGTATGCAAATAACATAAATATTAGTAAATTTTATTTCTAATTAATGTAGTTTCATGTATTGATTCTATTAAAAACATTTTATTATAATTTAAAATTATTATTTTAATTAATTGTTTTAATTGCTTAATGATTAACACATGTAAATGTAAAAACCCTATAACATTATAAAGAGTGTTACTCTAATAGCATATGATTTCGGATAAAATGCAGATGACTTCAGGTCTTTAAAACTCATCAATTTCCCTTACGGCTGCAATACTTAGCGGATGTAGAAATGGGAGAGTAGACACGTAAACAGGAGTCGTGAAACGGCCAGCAATAATGCCCAGTGTCTCATAGCTGCGGAAACGCGAGCCAAGTGCTCACGTCGCGTGAGAAAGATCTGTCCATCGCGAGCACACGCCAACGTTTTCATTCAACAGGAACGGTCCCGAGTGAAACATTTTAATTTTTCCTTCCTCCGGGAAATGAGAAACCAACTCGAGGAGTGTCTGAAGAAGTCCTGTAATTAACAGTTTTTAATTGCTTCCTTTCCCTCCGACCTCGGAACTCCTTTGCAACGTTGTCTGTGAATGTCTGGAATTGCAGCAGAAACTATTTCTTCATTTTAATTCCAGAGTAAAGTTTCACCTCTTTAGCCCCTTCATCGTTTATCTATTACACGAAAGTTATGCCTTCATTGTTAGACAAATATGCCGTACATTTTGGGAAAGCACTAGTAAAAATCATCTAGAAACATTCGTAAAACTATCGACATTTTGTTTTATTAAAAAATAAATTCAGAAAACTTCACGAAAATTGTATAGTTTCAACGTTGTTTTAATAATGTATTTAATTATTATGAAGAATATAATATTTGTGTTCGTTATGTAAATTTTACGGAGCGAGGTTTTAATGCGAACCAAAAATATACCTATCAATACAACATCCCTTCGCCTGTAATTTCATATCCGTAATGCCGTAACAAGGAAATTATCAAATATAAAGCTCGCTTAGTTTTCGTTTCCCTTACTGTTAAAGTGTTTTTGAAGTGTGGCCGTCTGATATTGGTCGTTCGTTTTAACTTTGTAACTTTGAAGGTATTCGTATAAATGACTGAACATCATAACTTCTGCAGCAATAATCATCATTTTCGGATTACAGCGGGTGAAGAAAGCTTCCTGTAGCATAAACATTGTTCGCCCTCGATATAAGAAGGTACAGAAAAACCAGACGAGTTTCGTATTTAACATTTACAGTGCTGACGTAAGTTATGTTTCCGTAATTATAATCGTATTAATTTACATAAACATTCAAAAGCGAGATATGAGCTTCCACTCTCAGAGACATCTGGGTTCATTCTGCATTCAAGAAGCAATTTTCGAAAGTTTTCCATGTCCTGCAAAATTAAAGCTTTTCAGCAAATATTTACACCAGGCCTTCACAGATGGCTTCCAGTAGAGTATTACGCAAGTGTTCAAAAATTGATGACTTGTTCTGAGAAGTTAAGGTTCCTGCCTACGTGGAGTTTTATTCCGCTATGAGACCGAGAAGCGCGAGAGCGATAAGGGTGACACTGCCACGCGTATCAAGTGCGCCATCGCCGCTAAGCGCAAGACTCTGAACTGGCGTACAGTGTGAACGTGTACATATGGGACCGAATTATTTTATTGTTTGGAATTCTGTAGGAAGGTTCAGTGCAGGGTCCTTGAGTAGTTTTGTAGGTATCTCACGCGTATATTTTGAGATAGAGCCTATACCGCTTTGAAAAATCTGTTTTTAGCCGTTTTGGAGTACTCTGAAATAGTGTTTCTAAGGTGCGTGACATTTTGAAAGAACTCAACAGCCCTCGTTGGAATTTTGTGTTATTTTGTTCATCATCAGCACATTGGACGCACGTTTAATAGTTTCGTGGGAAAATGTGTATTTAAAATGCTCTGCAACGCAGTTCAAGTACCAGGTAGGCGGAAACCTTAATATGCAATTATAATTTTTTTTGGAACCTAGCTAACTGAATTTATTTTTATAAGACGTGGGTGAACTTATTATTTCATAGACGATAGACTTTCTTCATACACCTTCCTGTTTAATCATTTGAGATGTATTTTTTTTTATAACTTATAAACTGGGGGCTACTGAAAAATGTAGATTATTCCATAATTTAAATATCTTCGGAAAAGAGATTTTGATGTTTTCATTGTAACTGACTATGGATGTTATCCAATTCAGCAATAAAGGCCACCGAAAATATCACTGTAGAAAGAAGTCAAACCAGTTGTAGCAATGTCACTTTCTTCGTCACACTGTCAATGGCAAGACACAGGTCATTCTCTTCTACCGAGTTTCTCAACATATGTCCTGAATTGAAGGAAAATAAGTAATATAATATGAACATGCCAATGCCTCGAGAGGTATTAAAATCATTCCTGGAATGAAGTGCCACGAAATCATAAACTTGTACGGAATATCATGAAATAATGTATTAATCTAATTAAACGCAAAAAGTTATGCCTCGAAGCCCGTTTGGTGGCCGCTGGGACTGCGGGGGCTGAGCGGTTAGTCTGCTCGCCTCCCACCAAGGCGAACCGGGTACAATCCTCGGCCGGGTCACTCCCGGATTTTCACATGTGGGAATCGTGCCGGACGATACCGCTGGTCGATGAATTGGGCACCACTGTGCATATAGCGTATATCTCGATATGTTTCTATGGCATACGTGCAAACGAAAAATGTCACTACTTTTTACCAATATTACCTGTTATGCAAAAATTACATAATTTTCTAAACACAATCTTCAGTACATCTCACTATCTCGCTCGAAACGCCCAAACGCTTGTTGCGCTTGAAATTCGTTAGTTTTAAGTTCCACATCTGTTTCGGAACTATCAAACAGGATAATTCGGTCTTCTAAAGACGTGATACTAGATGAGACACGTAATATATTTTCCAGCCAAGGTTCGTCAAAATATAACTCCAATGCCAGGACAACAACGTGATTTCTTACCCCTCAAACTTAAACCTTCAAACGACTCGATGGTTTTTCGAATAAAGTGAGCTGATAATCAACACGTGGTTCTTTCAGGTGCCGACGGGAGTTCTCAACAAACTGCGTGGGCAATTTAACCGCTCGGCTGAGAATAGCTCCGTGGGAAATCGGCCATTTAAGAACAAGGTACATCACTGGTTTGTCATTGTGCAGGATAACAACTGCTGGGTGAAAACAACTTATGTAAAACGTACCTTAATAGGATTCATTTTTGTAACATTATATGTAAATTATGTAAAAAATTACTTCAGACTGTATCGGACCATGCGTTTCTGGAATAGAATTCTCCCTAACTGTGTGTATGTGTTTGTTTGTATGCCGCTTTAAAGTGTATGTTTACGTTATATTTAGGTAGTTACCCTTTCTTCACACATACTCGTACGAACAATTAACTTGGCTTTAACATCAATCAAATGAGATTTTCAAGCTCTACGAGTAACTTAGGCAGCTCTTTTTGTTTTGTGCCCTGTTACTACTATACTACTTTTTGCTTTACTCTATGCTAATATTTTTCTTAACTGTGTCAGTACCTATAAGTGAGGAAATTATTTATAAACTGGTGGCATAAGGTTGCCATAAATATATATATATGCTCTTTTTATGTACTTATTACACTAACAAATGTTGACGCTATCAAGCATATTGAAATATCGTTCTTCTATCACGCAACAAATACATTTTCTGGTGAAGAAATAGAACTGTATCCTTTTCCAAAAGTTTTCAAATTATGTCTCATCAGTAGTAACATTACGTTAAAAAAAACTTGTGTGAATTTTTTATTGGGTCATTACACCAGAATAGTCATTATCAAGAGATTTTCAAGTAACTTAAGTTCCAATGAGGATTAACACTAATGATTTTCTAATTTTAATGGATTCTTCGTCTATAGGAACGTCACTTGCGCATTTTGCTTCTGAAAAAAAAATTATACTTTTCAAAAGCAACGAATAACATACTTGTTGTCCTGTTTGAGTTACCAGATTATAGATTTAAAGTTTACTAAGTATACGGTGGTTGAAAATTAATTTTTATTGAAAGGGTTTATTATCATTTTCCGATGAACACTCTCACAACTGAATTTTAAAGCAGAAAATTTAATTGATGAAAGGGGCCCTCATCAATTGACGACATACAACTCCTCAACTCATACCATCGAACAGAGGGGAAGAAAATTTTTATATTATAAGGACGGAGAGGGGCAATAAGAGCATTCTCGTCCTGTCAAGTAGCCTTTTTCTGGACGCAAGGTACCTATGATTCACCATATTTGCGATTAGGATTGTACCCACTCCCGCGGCGACTTTGGTCGTAAGGAAAAGAATTTCTGTTTATGGTGATAGGAAATGTGGCTGCTGGGTTGTTACTGTTTTATATAGGTCAAGTGCATCATTGGAGGAGAGTTTCGGCATGTTTGGTTGAAGAGGATGGTTTTGGGGAACGTTTATACTACCGTCAGCCGCGCGTGCTTTTCCTTTGTCGTATTCTTCAACTCGCAGGTGGTCGGTGCAGAGCAGTGGGCACCGTGCATCCAGAGTCTCGGTGGTTTCGTAGTTCATTTGTCCGCCCAACTACTTTAGCAGGCATCCTCAGCTAAACGTAGCGCAATTGACGATATTCTGGTAGGCGTAAGAAGTTGACCACTACACATCATGCCACGGCAACTCCCACCACGCTTATTGTTTCGACGACGTCAATCGGATCTCTATAAACCAAGAAGAGAATGAGAAAAGCGCCCCAGGTTATGGACGAGTGAGATGTTGTCTCTTAGAATATATTTGTTGACTCGGTCGGTGATGGTAGCTAGGGTTGTATGAATCACTTACCGTTGTAGCATCACACATTTGAAATCTTCTCGATATCACAGCGAGTAACTGTTATGTAGCACCTTCGTGTCGTGAGTTTGAGGACCCATAGGTACTCTCGTTACAACACAAGGATGGAACATAAATGGAAAGTGGGATCTAGATTCCTGTGTAGAGAAGTGTTTTATACTGTAAGCATAAATAATGGGCATGCTCCTGTTTCACACAGTACAAAAGGCATATGTGTGTGTATATATATTTATAAATATTTATATATAAGAATATACATGGTAAACATATGGTGTAGTTCAAATCTTTTTTTTTATCAACACAACATTATAGTTATAAAAATGTATTATTATGCCATGCATGATAATAATTAAGGAATAAAATAAAAAAAAGCATTGCGAATTTTCTTATAACAAAAGTTATTTCAATTTTTTCTGTCTTGCCAACAACAAATAAACAATAAATAGATGAAATTTTTTTTTATACGGTTAGTATTGAACAGATAAATAGTGAACAAGTTAAAATTCCCTTATGTTATCGGGTACCCGCGATCGCTTCATTTGAAATTATGCGTTACAACAAAAAAAAAAAATTGTTTCATTATTATTTTCTTTAAAAAAAGTTAAAAATAAATTTTTGTAGCCGAAAGGTTTTAATAAGCGTTAATTAGTAATTAATCCACTGACGTCGCTTCAGAAAACAGAAAGTTGGGAGCACTCCCGAGCACATGCAGCAGACAAAACCAATTATTTAGAGGTTACTTGGACGGCGAAAACATTACAGACGTTACTGCAGTGCTGGCCAAAGAAGTGAAATCATGGTCCAAAACGACAACGCCACGAATTGGTGTGCAGGCCATATCCCAAGAAGGACGAAAAATTGGCCACGAGGTTAACCCATCACGCGAAACGGGCAACCGCTAGAAAGTATAACAAAACGCTTGCAAAAGGATCGTAAACACAAAATACGATCACGTCTGAATAAAAGAAAATATCCCGAAACAAACTTACACAAAACGGCGGATAAAAATACTATCTCATCGCACGGATGAAGGAAGATTCCACAAGATAATATATTGAGGTGACTACATGCTGTATGGCGAGAAAGCGAAGGAGGAAGTAATCTGAGCGGAAAACTATATATACCAAGGTATGATCCGGACTTCATGGTCTCGCGCGACTAATCGATACATAACTCGAAAGTTGAGATAGACATATAATAATATATAAATGACGTTTTTTATTTTGCCAACCGAAATTAAGAATTTAGCACAATATGATGTACTTAGATAATTAATTAACAGTAAGAAAATAATTTTTTCAAACAAATAGTATTAAAATAAAATAACAGGTAAATACTTAAACATTACAGAGTTTTCGGAAGATAGAGTTTGTTTTACAACTTCAAAATAAATAAACGAAACAATTGAGCATAACCAGAGCACGTTACAATAGGAAAAAAAATTATGTGGCGAAATACCATTTAAATAAGAAAGAAATTAGTAGAATTACCTTTATAAGAAACAAGTTCCAATACAACTGGCACATAGCCAGGCGACTGCAGTGGTGTGGTCAGGCTACTCGCCTCCCACCAAGTCGAACCGGGTTCGATCACTGGTGGGGACACCTGGATCTTCGCACACGGGAAACGGGGCGGACGTTACCGTTGACCAGTGGGCTTTCTCGGGGCACTCCCGTTCCCCCGCACACGCCGCATTCAGCCGCTTCTCCATCTTCACTGCATTTCACCCTCACTGGCGTTTAAGACCTTTCTGTTAAGAGCCGACCAAAATCTCTCAGCTCAACACAGTGAAAATGGAAAAAAAAATCTAATCTTTCAAAGACAAACTACCTGTCACGTAATAACACAATGTTATTGATGCAATCCAACTGCGACGTCAGCGCGATACTTGTAGACACTTACACACGCCGATTCGCAAAATCGCTAATGTTGCGAGTCCCAGTTTCAGGGGGTGGACTCGCATTGGTCTTCTCGATTATAATTTACGTATAGTTGCTGTTTTTTATAATTCATAAGCTTTCTAATTGACTCCTTTAATAACAATTATTTTATAGTCCAAGGTAGTTTCTGGCGTTATTTTGATTAGCCAACATTTCTCATTATGAAAACCAAAGGTTCTCAAATTAAAAAGTAAAATTCTTCTAGCCTAGGATTTAATTATTATTCATTTATTTTAAAAAATTTATAGAATTTTTTTTTTCTACAACTCTATCAAACTACTCGTCATGAATTTTTCCAACCTTCTTGAAGCGCATTTTATAACATAACAAAACGAACCTTTGTAGAATAGGCCTATGCACATTTTCTGAGTTGATCACATGAACAGATCTCTGCCTTGCTTAATTACACGTTCAAAATTCCTGCCAGCTTTTGGAAAGCAGATCATTCTTCGCTAATTAGTGCTGGGCATATGATAATTGGTAAATTAAGTAGCCTTAGTATTTCATTTGAAAAAAATAATTCTATATCAAAGCGTAACACAAATACAAATTTAATTATGTTATAAAGTGGACTTTGACAAGTTAAGGTTATTTGCATAAGTATTTTTGAAAGGCGTGTGTAATTTCTACAATAATACTTTTGCGTATATTTCTGCAACATGGCAATATAAATATCGAAATGTTACTTTTATCTAATGTTTTCTTCAACTGCTCAGAAGCCCACTGTATTTACTCTGTAAATAAAAAGAAACTACTTCCTAATAGCCATTGTAGTGAACAGTGTAAATACACACACTTTAAATCCATGAATAATGATATCAGCTAGTGAATATTGACTGTGTTTCTTTTTCTTTGTTTAGATATTACTGCTGTTACTGCGTGCCGCTCTTCTAAAGTCACGGGAAATTGTTAACTTTGTTGACTTTTTCAAGTGAAACACTTACAATAATGTCAAAATGTGTTGTAATTTTCTCCTGTCATATATACGCAACGCGAGACTAGTTAGATACGTCTCTCTTTAAACGTGTACGTTNTGTGTTGTAATTTTCTCCTGTCATATATACGCAACGCGAGACTAGTTAGATACGTCTCTCTTTAAACGTGTACGTTACTCGAATTTTTACCAGACGTTGGTTTCAAGGCACAATGTGCTAATAAATAATGCGGAGTAATTAGCCATTTTTATAGAAAGCAGCGTGACTTAAAATAATTTCAAACGTCAGTGAACTGCTTTTTAATAAATTTTACGAGTAAAATAAACACAGAAATTACATGCTGAATTGTTTTCAAATGACGCGCATTACAATTTTATTTTCGTAGAATACTGAAAAGTCATATTTGTCGAAGACATTTACTACCTGCAGAACAATATTTTGGGTCTTATCAAAATCGCCACTGAGATGTAGCTACAAGTTACTTACATTCAGGCTTACGCACATGCCAGTAGGTAGCACTGCAGCGATACGAATTAAAAACTCGTCATAGAACTAAATGGTTGTAACGAATTGATCTAACTTTTCATAGCGCAAGTTCATTTTAGTGTCATCATTCAATACGAGTTTCATGAAAATCCATTCAGACGTATCACTTTCACAGAATCAAATAACGGGAAAATTTTTTACTAATTTTTTCTTACGAGGCAATCGACAAAAGAGAACTTAACCGATGACACTACGTTTCATGAAATTGCGTTTGTCACATGTGATCCAGAACTCGATTAAAAAGGTTAATGTTTGTAGGGCCAAGCGCCTTCTCATATTGACTCGTATAAATTAGCAGCTTGACAAAACGTCCGAGAACTGTGTTGAAATGTCACTTACAATCTAGGAATGCTCCACGTAGAGAACCAGTCCTTTTTGTGGCATTAATTGTTAAGAACGAATGACACAAGTACAGCGGTACTGACTTGAGTAAACTGGTCGCTGTACAGTATAATTACATGCGTCAAATAGGCAGCAAAACTCACAGAGCTGCGAGATATATAGCTTATACACTCTAAGCGAAAATCAGTTATATCAGTCAGTGAAATACCAATCACTAAAAGTCATGTGATAAACTACTACCGACTGGCGTATCAATCAAATGTACTTGGAACAAGTTACGTACAACAGTTTAATTCAAGACGTTAATTGGAAATGAGATAAAAATGAATGAAATACAGCCATCATAAATCAATTACCTGACACTGATTACCAGAGCAGCCATTATCGCTGGTTATTATTGATTTGGCTCAGTTTCCATTATTTCAGGCTTTGAATGAAATTAAACTTGATAAAAGAATCTTCAATTTTCTTTTTAATTTTTAATTAATACAACCAACTTCAAAATCATGCAGGCACGCTTTTAAGCTGGCATATTACGCAGAATAATAGTCGTTCAACGACCGGGAACTATATCGGAATACAACAANAGGCACGCTTTTAAGCTGGCATATTACGCAGAATAATAGTCGTTCAACGACCGGGAACTATATCGGAATACAACAAAATGTCATTTAAAATGTACAACTTCAATAAAAATAGACGCTGAAATAATTTTTGTTTTGGTATTGATTTTGTTGACCAATGAAAAGGGTTTCGCCAAATCAAAGATGTCAGTATAGTACAGATTATGAACATCATGTCAGGAAATATTCTGTCGTCCCTGTCAGGATGTTGATAGTTCATTTATAGGGCGTGTTCATTATTAATGCTAAAGCGAGCCTCATTGTTATCCCAGCATTAAAAAATATAAACGTTCTTCGATCTGTAAAAGACAAAAGCCACGTTAAGGAAAATAGGAATAATGGTACAGCCACTCGCTATTACAGAAGATTGCGGAAGATAAGATAATTCTCGCCAACATTATTGTCGTGTATGTGGAGAAATTACTAGGCATTGGTTCTCACGGTAGTTCGAACGACAATTCATACCGCTATTATGCTTTATTATCATACGTACGTAGAACAAGCGCCATTAAAACGCAGTAGCGTGTATTCCCTGATTGCAAACAGTTAAGGAGCTGAAAGAACTACGGAACATTATTTACTCTCTACCAAATTACTTGTTTACCCGCAAAATAGCATGGCCAACATTACAATTTACGGTCCATTATACTCGTATAGCCAGAATTGTAATTACGAGATTTGCCCGTTCTAATTCGTGAGAATTTATGGTAATCTCATTTGTTTGCTTTGTATGTACTTGCAATTATATTCACATTTCAGTGTCACTTGATGCGTAGCAAAGTGCGAAATTGGTCGATAGTAGTTCAAGTATTTTTGTTTAGCTTGTATAACTAATTTCCGTGAGAGCGTCCGTCACAGACTACTGTTCTCCAATCTGTTTCACGTTATTCTAGTAATCTTCTATAAATATTATAATTCAAATCACTGGCGAGTAAAGTATTATTTGTTGAATACTAAGTGGATTTTCTTTGTGTGTGTAAGATAAAGACAAAATAGTAATTTTTCTTTGGTTTTATTATAATAACTTTTCCTAACTTCGTGCACATTTTTTTATTTATGTTAAAAATAAATGCATTCAATGGTCAACTGCGAGTAACACTTAACATGTAATAAATAAAACTTATAAATATTTATAGAAGCGACGAAATTTTACAAACCATCTATTTAAATATTTTCTTTTACATGTACATCTAATGTTTTCATACTTATTTTTCAGCGTATTAGTATATTAAAGACTATCTACTTTATTTTATTTATTGAAATATGTTCTACAAACTTTGAATTTTCTCAGCAATTCATATACATAAAAAATTCTATTAATATAGGGACACTACTCTTATCCCAAATAACGCATCTGAGCAAACTCACAAAGAAGGAAATAACTGCTTAAAAATTGTAGCATTCTGACATTCCATTAATTGTGGGGACGTGGCCAGCTAAGTACGCTATTTAAAACCCTTTATTATGCCACTGTTTATAAGTATAGGCCTTTACTGACTGCGATATATAATTTAATAATTTTTAGGTACAGGTTATTTTGTGAAATCAAAGAAACAGATTAAAAGAGAAAATTATAAGACTCAAATAATTTCCATTAATGCAATTTTTAAGCAGTTTTTTTTATTGGAAGTTTACTCAGATGAGCTATTTGGATAAGTGCATAGTCCTTATTTTAATAGATCTTCTGAGAAAAATATAAATTTTTAAGAAAATACAGTTAAAACTCTAAGAGCCTATTTCGAAATGTCGTGCAGTCAAGAGTGGAGTTTCACTTAAACAGATATTCTCATGAACAGATTTTTAAAAATGGTATACGAAACAAATATAAATCATACTTTTCTTTTCCTCCATGCATAAAGTTTTGTAAACATTGAATATCGTCATAACCTACGGTAGTAATAAGAAACATACATTCCTGTCAACTTACTTTGTAATACAACAGGGTGGACAAGAAAGGTGATTTCATAAGCGTCTCCTTCTGAGAAAAGTTGTCTAATGATTATTCAGCGAGTTTTTCCTAATGATTATGAGTCAATTGTAAAACAAAACACCACGTTTCTTTCATTGGCAATGACTTTCTCACTACAATTAAAATTTAGTATCCACGTGTATTGTTTTCTAATGTAGTTGACATACTTGACTCCTATTCGCATGATAACTGGGTTTGACACCAGCCGATTGCTCGAAGATGAGATGATTTCTACGTTTGACGTGGACATTTCGGTTTGAGCACTGAAGCAGTTCCTTAATGCGGACATCTTAACTCTTCTGTATGATATTCATACCTTGATGTACAATAGATACGTGCAAGTTCATTAACTATTGTTTGAATGACTCTGAATACAGTGGCCACGTCGGCTTTTCCTTCGTTCTCTGTCCTGGCCAGAATAATAACAATAACAATACCTGCTAGGGTGCGTTCCCAATAAATTCAGAGTTTTTCTTACGGAACAATAATACAAAATACGTGTCGCACTTTAAGCGCGCATAGTTATTGAATATATAAATACCATGTAATGCATGTTGTATCAAATATCCCATTCATCTGCTGTTTTTTACTGTAACAAAACAGGTGAGGAAATTATATTCAATGAAAATAATTTAGCTACTCTTACAGCCCAATATTTGTAACAAAGAAGTTATATTTTGGTATAAATGTCAAAAAATAATTTGATTACGCAGTTTACTGAACCTCAAATGGATAACCAATAAGTTTTCCTATTAATATTTTTTTTTGTTATAACGTAAAAGGATTTGTTAAGTATGCTGGATGATATAATGATTGTTAATTAGTTTTTTATTTGACAGTTATCATTACATTAAGGCTGTCGACACAATTTTAAGGCAATAAAAATATTCAATAACATGGTTATTGCTTCATTATCGGCTAAAACCTTAATTTTATCTTTTACTTTTTCACTTAGAAAACCGAATACCTAAGTTACAAAAAATTAGAGAAATAAAGATTAACGGTAACATTAAAAAAAATTATTTTCAGACTTATAGACAGCTAAAAAAAAATATCCACATGTTAAATATTTAGGAAAATGTCAATACTACCTAATGTATTCTTGGGTATAACTTGAGGTAGGCCATAACATGAAATATTTGCGTAATTTTTTTAATTTTCATACATGACATAGTTTTTTAAGAACGCGGCAAAAATAAACACCACAATGACATAATTATAGAAAATCAAAGCAATTAAAAATAGCTGGTGTAGGTAGTTACATACAGATATTTTATTTTGCAAATTAGTCAGTTATCACAGAATTAAAAGAAAAGTATTTGTCGAGTTAGCACCTCACATGATGAAGCTCGAACGTGTGTGTGTTGACAGTAGAGGNACAGAATTAAAAGAAAAGTATTTGTCGAGTTAGCACCTCACATGATGAAGCTCGAACGTGTGTGTGTTGACAGTAGAGGCATCTACCGGAAAATGCGGAACTACGCCATATTATTCATTTAGGATATCGCAATTTGAATGCAAGATTATTTTAATTCAAAAATTTATATTTTGCAATTTTTGTGTTGGAAGGAGGATGGTATTTATCACCTGACAGTGGAAGATTGTCGTAACTTTCTATTTACGTTTTCTAGAAGTAAGGTACATAAATGTGCAGTGCACTTCGGAAATTATATTTAATAACCAAACATTAAATTTTCATATTTACACATACAAGATTTAAAAACTATCGAATGGCGCATTGCTGCATATTATTACAGTTTTAATAAATCAAAGTCTCTTTCTGATATAGTACTTTAAGAAGTTGGGAAAAACAGCCAATTCCTTCACCCTGATCTACCGTATATAAGACATCTTGAGTTACAATAGTCTTGCATTGAGGGTGCGATATGTGTAGGCTATTGGACGCGCGAGAGCTTAGAGCGGTGACCACGTGGCGAGGCAAGACTGGCCGCTGCGCTGCAGATTATAGCCCCTTCACGTCTACTTCCAACTACTCTCAATCTCTGCTAAAGTTCTACCTTCAGGCTATTCCTCCACTTCATGCAAACAAAGCTTAACCAAGTCTATAAAATTACACCGATAAGAAAACGCACCGCATTCGTACGCACTCAGTTAAATAATATGTTGCATGAGAACTATTTCTTACTAGGTATTACCAACACACCTATTTTCTCACTGTTTTTATCCGTATTGTTTACTAATGAGACATAATGATTTGTAAATAAAATATAAGGAACAATTCAATTTAAATGAAAATAAGATTATTTTTATGTTAACAGGTACATAAAATGCTTGTGATACGTGGCAAATACTGCTCGCAAAAAGTTTAGCACACACCCCGCTGCTCACAAAAAGTTTGGCGTATTCCCCGTTTGCCAACAAAAACGTGATATTTATGCTTCTAGTAGGAATGGATCGTACCTACGTCGTGTGAATCATGTAAACATTGGCGTCTTCTCCTCCAGCGACATGCGTATTGCACGTGTACAAACACAGCAGGTTCAACCTTACGCCTTACAAACAGCAGCAATTGAGGAATGGGAAAATGTCCCCCAGGAAAAAATTTGATGATCCTGTTTTTGGCATGCTTCGTCGGATACAAGCGTGCCTTAGGAATCGCGGAGGTCCTACACGTTATTGAGGTTTGTCAATGCATCTGAGAAGACCATTTGTGTTGTTACTGAAACTGATGAGGTTCCTTTGTTTAAGTTGTTTTTCAGTTCATGCCTATTGTTTGTTTCATACTGGAATGACGATGTAAACGAGTATTGTGTTTGTTTCCACTTTACGTGCAAGTAGGAGTACACATGAAATATAAACCACTTTTATTCAATATAAGGTCTTGGATTTTGATATATGCTAAACTGTTTGTGAATAGTATATTTAGGGAAGAACGAAACAGGTCCTACACGGGGTGATTTTTAAAAAGTTTTATTTTAAGAAATGTGAGTAAACCTTGGAGAGTGGCGGCCGGCGGAGTGGCCTCCGGGCNATACTTGGACATTCCGACCCCATAGACGACAGTAATACATTTTAAGTTCACAATATTTCTATTTATTTTAGCAACCAAATTTAACCTCATTATTACCAGTATGTTCCATTATTTTATAAAATCCTACACCTTCGTTCCCAAAAGAAGCACACGCTCGTTTACAACTACCATAAGTGTGTTGATATCATTGATGCATAATTAAAGGAAACTATTTTTTTTAATGCAATATTACATTTAGCTTATTTTTTTTTAAACATGTCCAAGTTAGGGCTGTGTTAGGAGCACGTTTTTTTAGGAAGTCATGGCTACAGCTGTATCTTCATGACAGTGACAAATAAATTACAAACTCTAATTTTCACTTTTAAACCTACTTTCCTAAAATAAAATAGGCTTATGAGACCACTTTCTTGTCTCTGTGTGTCTCTTTGTGTGTTGCCCCCAAAAACATTCCCGCAGAACCGAATTCCACTAAACTCGGTACACGTAAAGTATTTAGTAAGAACATCTGACTTTTATAGTTTTCAACCACGTCGTATGCTTATTTTCTAAATAGTCGCCATTTTAAAATGTAGGATGGTATATCATATTTCGGGAACTGTTCAATCAATTTAAACCAAATATTGAATGCTGACANCATTTTAAAATGTAGGATGGTATATCATATTTCGGGAACTGTTCAATCAATTTAAACCAAATATTGAATGCTGACAGTGCATCACGTAAGCATTGCATTTTGAGAAACATATTATTATAGGTAGGCCGCTTTTGAAGATAGGCCTTAATGAGAAAATAAAGCTTATTCATAGTATCTTGGGAACTGCTCATCGATTCTCGCCAATTTGGGCATGCAAGTAATACTATAATAGGCCATGTAAAAATATGTGATTCAGATGGTAACGTGCTTATTTTTTAAATGGTGGTTACATAAATATTTTAGGTTTATTTTCTATATCTACCATGCCGTTTAACGAATTCTAACCTTACTTTGTGTGATGAAGTTAAATATTACAATCATCAAATATGGCAATACATAGTCACTTTTGCCCGCCATCTGGACAAGTAAAGTTTTTGTCTTATCTCGGGGAACAATATAAGCTACCAATTTCTATCCACTTGGCAAACAGGCAGAACTACGGTAAGCCACATTGTTTATGTTTCAAGTATGTCAGACACTTTTTTTTCAAAACGGTGACCATGCGTTTTAGTTTTATTTGCTATATATTCGAAACCATATAACTAATTTCCATATAACTTTAAATTCTGGCATTTGTCTGTTACAACCATCCAATGTGTCTACTTAGCCTCTTTTGCCCACCATTTTGTAAGATAATGCTATATGAATAAACAAAATTGTTATATATCTTCGGAAACTATAATTAATTCCTGCCAAATTTGGCAAAAAGTAGTACTTTGGTAATCCATATAAACTGATATATTTTACGTGGGTCAGACACGTTCAAATTGCGGTCATATAAAAAACTTAGAAGAGTATGCAATATATATTAAACAATTTAACCAAATTCAATCAAACTTTATATGCTATCAGTATATTTGAAGTATTGTATATATAACTTTTTTTTGGTGTTTTTATACATTAGCGCAAAATGAGATAAGAAGGTTTGTATGAACTTTCTGGTTACCAATCAACCAATTGCCACCAAATTCTTCACAAAAGTAGCGCTACGGTAGGTCATGTAAACTTGACGCATTCTGTGTCCCTATATTTTATTAGACAGAACACACGCTCTCGTGAAGCTCGCGGGCGTACGACCACAATAAGGATTAAGGGTTTTGTGGACGTGCCGGCAGAGTGACGCCAGGAACCTCGCAGCTTCAAAGGCACCCTACCTAAGGTTCTGCATGTGCCACTGTTCCTGAACGTGCAGACGACATCCGGATACAACGGAAGGCACAAGGGCTCGGACACAGCTGCATTTTGCAGCTGCCCAAGGGACACCAAGATCCCACCACCAGCTGCGCCTGTTCCGGGCTTATACCGCAATAAACCATGAGAGCTTTTAGTGGACGTGCGTGCATAACGGGACAATAAACTTCCAGGCCAGAACCAAGGGACGACGCCAGGCCGGCTGCGAACCACACGAGCAGCGGCAACGAGTTTTATGACCCGGAGAGACGACAAGCACCCTGGACCACCCCCGGACCACGTGCAGAGACGGGGGAAGTTGAATGTGGTGATGGGCGCTACAAAACCACATGAAGGGGGTAGCAACAGGGCAGTCAGTGGAGAGACGTCGAATCAGTCAGTCGCGGATCGAGCAGTCAGTCAGTCAGCCAGATTCAGTCGAGGATCGAGAATGCATCACGATGTCGACCACAGTAGGAGGCCGTCAAGCGGGACGTGCAGTGGGAAGCATCCGAGAAAAGCCAGTCCGATGTCGTCAAACGCAGAGTCCTGCATGGACCCGAGAATGGGGAACTTCGAAGCCAGGCGCCGAGACGCCCACCAANATCCGAGAAAAGCCAGTCCGATGTCGTCAAACGCAGAGTCCTGCATGGACCCGAGAATGGGGAACTTCGAAGCCAGGCGCCGAGACGCCCACCAAGTTCGAGAGCAGTTCCAAGCCGCCAGNCGCCGTTTCAAAGCTCCCTCCCTTCCCACCCCCTCGACCTAGGGCCCGCACCTCTGGCGTTCCGCTGACTTTGCGGCGTGCCCATTCAATTTTCCGCCTTCTAGCGTTTCTATTACCTTTCTATTAGTTGCGCCTCACCGGCCGATGATGATTATGACACCGTGTCATCATAGATGTCGATGCTACTGGCTTTCTGTACCGAAGCGGAATCTGTTGCCGCCTGCAGTAAATAATCGAGGGANGGAATCTGTTGCCGCCTGCAGTAAATAATCGAGGGATACTTGGACATTCCGACCCCATAGACGACAGTAATACATTTTAAGTTCACAATATTTCTATTTATTTTAGCAACGAAATTTAACCTCATTATTATCAGTATGTGCCATTATTTAATAAAATCCTACACCTTCGTTCCCAAAAGAAGCACACGCTCGTTTACAACTACCATAAGTGTGTTGATATCATTGATGCATAATTAAAGGAAACTATTTTTTTTAATGCAATATTACATTTAGCTTATTTTTTTTTAAACATGTCCAAGTTTGGACTGTGTTAGGAGCACGTTTTTTTAGGAAGTCATGGCTACAGCTGTATCTTCATGACAGTGACAAATAAATTACAAACTCTAATTTTCACTTTTAAACCTACTTTCCTAAAATAAAATAGGCTTATGAGACCACTTTCTTGTCTCTGTGTGTCTCTTTGTGTGTTGCCCCCAAAAACTTTCCCGCAGAACCGAATTCCACTAAACTCGGTACACGTAAAGTATTTAGTAAGAACATCTGACTTTTATAGTTTTCAACCACGTCGTATGCTTATTTTCTAAATAGTCGTCATTTTAAAATGTAGGATGGTATATCATATTTCGGGAACTGTTCAATCAATTTAAACCAAATATTGAATGCTGACAGTGCATCACGTAAGCATTGCATTTTGAGAAACATATTATTATAGGTAGGCCGCTTTTGAAGATAGGCCTTAATGAGAAAATAAAGCTTATTCATAGTATCTTGGGAACTGCTCATCGATTCTCGCCAATTTGGGCATGCAAGTAATACTATAATAGGCCATGTAAAAATATGTGATTCAGATGGTAACGTGCTTATTTTTTAAATGGTGGTTACATAAATATTTTAGGTTTATTTTCTATATCTACCATGCCGTTTAACGAATTCTAACCTTACTTTGTGTGATGAAGTTAAATATTACAATCATCAAATATGGCAATACATAGTCACTTTTGCCCGCCATCTGGACAAGTAAAGTTTTTGTCTTATCTCGGGGAACAATATAAGCTACCAATTTCTATCCACTTGGCAAACAGGCAGAACTACGGTAAGCCACATTGTTTATGTTTCAAGTATGTCAGACACTTTTTTTTCAAAACGGTGACCATGCGTTTTAGTTTTATTTGCTATATATTCGAAACCATATAACTAATTTCCATATAACTTTAAATTCTGGCATTTGTCTGTTACAACCATCCAATGTGTCTACTTAGCCTCTTTTGCCCACCATTTTGTAAGATAATGCTATATGAATAAACAAAATTGTTATATATCTTCGGAAACTATAATTAATTCCTGCCAAATTTGGCAAAAAGTAGTACTTTGGTAATCCATATAAACTGATATATTTTACGTGGGTCAGACACGTTCAAATTGCGGTCATATAAAAAACTTAGAAGAGTATGCAATATATATTAAACAATTTAACCAAATTCAATCAAACTTTATATGCTATCAGTATATTTGAAGTATTGTATATATAACTTTTTTTTGGTGTTTTTATACATTAGCGCAAAATGAGATAAGAAGGTTTGTATGAACTTTCTGGTTACCAATCAACAAATTGCCACCAAATTCTTCACAAAAGTAGCGCTACGGTAGGTCATGTAAACTTGACGCATTCTGTGTCCCTATATTTTATTCGACAGAACACACGCTCTGGTGAAGCTCGCGGGCGTACGACCACAATAAGGATTAAGGGTTTTGTGGATGTGCCGGCAGAGTGACGCCAGGAACCTCGCAGCTGCAAAGGCACCCTACCTAAGGTTTCTGCACGTGCAACTGTTCCTGCACGTGCAGACGACATCCGGAGACAACGGAAGGCACCAGGGCGCGGACACAGCTGCATTTTGCAGCTGCCCAAGGGACACCGAGATCCCACCACCAGCTGCGTCTGTCCCGGGCTTGTACCGCAATAAACCATGAGAGCTTTTAGCGGACGTGCGTGCAGAACGGGACAATAAACTTCCAGGCCAGAACCAAGGGACGACGCCAGGCCGGCTGCGGACCACACGAGCAGCGGCCACGTGTTTTATGACCCGGGGGGACGACAAGCACCCCGGACCACGTGCAGAGACGGGGGAAGTTGAATATGGTGATGGACGCTACAAAACCACGTGAAGGGGGGAGCAACGGGGCAGTCAGTTGAGAGACGTCGAATCAGTCAGTCGGGGGACCTGAAGCGAGGCGTCCGGGTCGGAGCCGGACGAAGCCAGTGCGATGAACGAGTCAGTCAGTCAGTCAGTCGCGGATCGAGCAGTCAGTCAGTCAGTCGGAGTCAGTCGAGGATCGAGAATGCATCACGACGTCGACCTCAGTCGGAGGCCGTCAAACGGGACGTGCGGCGGGAAGAATCCGAGAAAAGTCAGTCAGACTTCGTCAAACGAGAAGGGTGTACCGGGAGCCGAGAGAAAACGAGTTCGCCAAATGCATCAAGACGTGGACCTCAGTCGGAGGCCGTCAAGCGGGACGTGCGGCGGGAAGAATCCGAGAAAAGCCAGTCCGACTTCGTCAAACGAAGAGTGCTGAGTGGACCCGGGAGGAGGGGTTCCGAGAGCAGGCGTCGGGACGCCCCACCGCCAGCCGAGGGAAGACAGCGCAGCAGTGTCAGATAAGTAGTTCTACACCAAGTGTGAAGAATCTTCCCCCCCCCCCCCCGACGCCAATCGCGGCGTCAAACCATACGTAGCCTACATAGAAAAAGGGGAGGGGAGTTTGTCTCGTGAGTTCATGTACCAGTTAACCTGTTCAAGCAACAATAAAACTCGATTATGTGAACTCACAAATAAAGTGTAATTTATTAGTAAATTGGACCTAGAGACAACAGTGTCGACGTATTTATACGCCCTATCACTGAGGGCTAGCATCTTGTGCTGGCGCCTCACGCCACAGAGCAGAATCAATACCTACTTCCAAACTTCAGCATTTGGCAGGTATCAAACTTAACCTAATTTTTTTTTTTTAGCCTATTTACATTTTACACACGTACATATATGGCACTTTTACTGCATGTTGTTTGCAGAACTTCAAATACAAAAATCCGTTTCGGTAGTCATTGATGTTATTTATTGTGTACATTTGGAAATGGCAGGTATTGTTTAAATTTCTTTATGCACTACTAAACATTTTATGTACCAGACTCTGTCTGGTTTTAAATAACCGCTTATAAACTTAAATGTTTTGCTTGGTGAATATAATTTCATTAGCAATTTACGATGTTAACTATTGAAATAATGTTTGGTTTCATGAGACAAAACGAGGTCCTAACTATGTAAATCTGGAATAAAATATGAAATCGAAAAAAACAGTTTACTATTACAATAAACAATCCAACANCTTGGTGAATATAATTTCATTAGCAATTTACGATGTTAACTATTGAAATAATGTTTGGTTTCATGAGACAAAACGAACTAACTTGTTTAGATATTAATTAGAGTTTTAAAAATTTCTTCACCTGCCGAAAATCTGGCGAAGGTCCTAACTATGTAAATCTGGAATAAAATATGAAATAAAAAAAAAAAGAGTTTACTATTACAATAAACAATCCAACAAAATTACTATTCAGTATCATATAATAAGGTTAGTTTGCAAACGAGTTGCTTTTAAACGATTTAGTTTTGCTTGGACTTGTTGCCGGGTAAATTCCGCGTATCGTTTGCTGTCATTGTACCCCGGATATTTTACCTCCTTACCAATGGACAGAATGTGCGGACTTTTGTGTTTGTTAACCACACTGGAAACTATACTCCTACATTACCCACACTTGTATTGTAAACCAGCTTTTGCAAACAGTTCTTCCTGTATTAGGACATATTGTAATGTGGTCACTGAACGGAGTAGATATTTGCTGCATTGTTGGCAGCGAGCTATGGAAAGAAGTTATAAGTTTTAAAGTCTTCTTTGAAGAACGATGCTTGAAAGTGCTGAGTTGAGAGGCTGGGGCCGGCGCGTAAAAGCGAATTCTCAAGCGCCGGTGAGGATAGGCGAAGATGGAGTACTGGCGGAATGCAAAAACGAGGGAAACGGGATTACCTCGAGATAACCCACTGGCCAACAGCAACGTCCACCAGGTTTCCCACATTTGGAGATTCGGGTGACACCACCGGGAATCGAACCTTGTTCATCTTGATGAGAGGCGAGTAAACTGAAGATAAAGAATTTGTGTTTACAGCTTGAGAAGCCCAACTGTAGAGGTCGTAGGATCATTGTTTATTATGTGATTAGGCAGCACAATACAGAGACCTTGGGTAGGTTCTATGAGCAGAATAGGGAGCTGATAAGTGGGCTGGCGAAGGATTCATTTAAACATTGTAAAGGCTCAAATACTTGTTCAAGTTGTGTCATAAACGTAAAGAATGTTATTTGTAACTTAAAAATATCTGCGCTAACTGAAAGCGAGACAATGAGCCACACCCACATCGTGTGGACTCCAGAGACTGTCCAGCATTCAGGGCCTTACATGTAGACAATTTAACATTCAGACGTCGGCATTATTGATGAGCGAGCTGATAAAAATAGCACAAGAAATGTAATTGAATCTGGTTCTTATGCAGGAACCTTGTGTCGTCCGTGGGCGAATTAATGATCTTAAAGGAACTGTACTATAAGCTAGTGAATCACCTATAGCATTACATGGGTCCCTTCGGATCGGGTGTATGCAATGATGATTAGAGGTGTGTCAAGATCACACCAGGTTTGTTCACAAATAGTGTACAAAAATACAGAAGTATATATGGTGTCTTCATACTTCCAAAATGTGGATCGTGTTGAGGACCACACAAATCAATGGAATGTTGTATTGCGTGCCCTCAGAGAAAAGTCCACAATAATTGGTGTGGCTGTTATTGCAAAAGCTTGTGAATTAAAATACCCTGTAACAGATTACAAGGAAATAGAGTTCAATCAATACCTACTGCTTAATGACCTGTGGGTTTCAAATGTTTCTGGAACATTGCCACATATAGTTCACCTGCCAAAGAATGTGAATCTTTTTATTTATTCTTTGGTGGCTGAACGCAATGCCAATTGGATAAATGGCAGCTCGAGTGATCATTAGCTCGTCAGTTTTATGTTCCTTCTGAAACTGGGGTGCAGAAGCTAACCAAGGACAAGGAGTGCTACCTTCATGAGGGTGCTAACTGGAGGCGATTTGATAACTGTCTCCAGATAAACCTAAGAAAATATCAACGCCCATGCATGATTGATGTTAACATAATGGGAAAGGGTATTCTGGATGTCATTTTTGATTCGTGTGAGGAGATCCTTAAAAAAGTTGGATGCTATTTAATAACTCACTCTTGGTAGGATGGTGACTCAGTGAATGACAGAAAAGTAATGAGAACCCTCCGAAGGAAAGTGAAGGGTATGCAAATGAGAGGGAAAGTATCCTAGTATCATTAAGATATAGGAAGAATCAATTGCCAGATGTCTGCATAATTTATAGATATGTGGATGACGAATTCCTACTCATCTGGGGGAATTCAACGTATAATATCGAGGCGAAGGCGGAGGAGGCTCTCGGTAAATAAGGATATGGTCTTGGACAGTAAAACTTCGGTATGCAGTTGAAAATATTAATGAAATATTACTAAAAGTAGTTTTAAAAAAGAAACCCATTTTTATATTTGAAGAGAGACCTCTTCGCATCGCTTGTGATTGTATGATAGCACCTGTCGTTCTATTATCGTGTGAGGTATCTTGCAAATAAGCCAGTGGTGATATTTTACAGGCTAAGAGCTCTAGTTCCAGCATCTTGGGGACAAAAACATCGAATGTAAATGGCGATAAACAATTGTTTGTTTATCTCGTTAATAACACATGGTAAATCTTCATGATTCAATGTTTCTTCTAAGTCTCACATGAAAAGAACATTGCTCAAGGCTCAGAGAGTTGCTCTTATGATTGTAGCCTGGAACTATAAAGCTATCTCCCCCATGATCCATTGGTGGTCCTGATTGGGGCCATTCCCATAACCTGTCTATCGAGGAGAGGAGACTCCTGTGGGTAGAATGCAGTGGTCAATAACCTATCCGTGATGAGCGAAGAACAGTACGCGAAGAGACACTGCACAAGTGGCAATAAAGGTGGGGTAGCTCTGGGAAGGGCGGGTATTCACGTGGTGTATTTCCTGAGGTCCGGGAAAGGCTTAGGAATAAGTAGTTAGAGGTTGGCCATTACCATGCTCAGTACCTGGCAGAGCATGGTATTTTTAAAATCTCTTCAGCTCTATGTTGATTGGTGCACCACTCTGTCCAGTGTTTAGAGTGGACACTGCTGGTCATGTTTTAGCAGAGTGTGCGAAGGTAAATGACACATGCACAGCATACCAGCACAGATTGGGTGAAATGGGAATCAACCTGTTCGAATATTCTTCATAGTCCATTCTGGGTCTCGGCTCTCTAGACCTCGATGTTAAGAGCCGCCCAAATCGCTCCTCTCACTCACTCCATTCTGGGTCGGGTTTTTAATCTGGGCGGATTATATCGTCCAGATAGGGCAGTGTTTTGAGGAGTTTGATGAATGGTACTCAACTTGGTCTGAGACCATTAATAATGAAAATGGTATCTCAAAACAATGATGGCCACCAATTCTGAGGTGGTCACCATGTGAATTGTGGCATTTTTGTGTGTGAGGTATGACCGGATGGTAACATCTTTTCAGAAGTAGGTGCATGTTGACTGGATGCACAGAGTGAGATGGCATGAAAGCATGTGATAAGTTGTGAAATGTTCCCTTAGCTTCATCGTCCACTGAGCAGTTAAGCTGCATGTCCTAGTTCTCATAGCTGTCGGGTCTCTGGACTCTATGCCGGGAAGGCTGGTGAATAATATAGTACTGGTGCGGATGTCCGCTATTGTCGGAGGCAGGATGAGTGGCGAGTGACCATGGCTCCAGTTAATCCTCCTAGCAGAGGCTGGATACAGTTACCTTTGAACGCTAGGCCCGTCTTAGGCAAACGAGTATTTCAAGTTACTATTGCACTAGTTTCTCCTGCGAGTTACTCGTGCATTGTAAAAAGGACCGAACTCGGTCGACTTCAACGAAGATGACCTGTAATACTTGTAATGCAGGATCCAGATGGAACCAACCAGCATCACAAGGGGCGCACAAAATGTTAATGGAATCTCCATTGTGGACTGGTGGTCGGTAAAGGCTGTTGAGTGCAGGGTGTCATGGCTCGTAGTCACATGTATCTGATCTCTTGTCGCCCAGCTGGATGACTTAGATATGTTAACAAATAATTCCACACTCATACTAATCACTAACCACTGATGGTGACATGATCACACTAATTATGACAAAATATGTTGGAAACAGAAGTATTAATTGCAAGTTGGAGGTGGCAGTATCCATGGTTTTGCATTATTCAGTGTTAATGTGAAAACCACTTTTAAGGAAACTTTCCGAGCTGGTTTGGAACTATTAGAGATCAGACTTCTCTTGAAAAGGGATGATGTTTGAGGTTATAAGTAACATAATAACTCTATTGTGGCAAACATTTCCCAGGGAAGCTATGAGACCTAATAAATATGCAGGATAAAAAATTGTAGTTAAAAAGAAGTAAATTAGTGTTGCTAGTATACTCTATTGGGCATTGTTTCTGGAAGCACGCTGAAAAATAATGATAAAGGAAATAACTTTCCTTGAGTTACAATGCCATAAAGGCTCGCTACATGGATCTACATCCATATGTAATGGTTAATGTAAATGAGGACAAGAATAGGGAAAAAGGAACGGAGTGCACATAGGAGTATTGCACGACACATGTGTATGGAGTACGTATTTAATAATGGCAGCATTTACAACAACTTTTCAACTTGCAGTCCCCCAAATTCAAAACACAAATGGCAAAGGCAGATCAGGTTGGCCTGGACCCATGCATAAATGTCTGGTATGGCACGTACAGAATCAAATGCGGCTAGCCACGGGCGTCTCGTAGATCAGGGAGTTGAAATGACCCCATAAAAAGAAATCCAGCGGAGTCAGGTCTGGAGATCGGGCCGGCCAATCGATAGACCCTCCTCTGTCAATCTAGCGGCCTGGAAATGTGACGTCAATATTGCGGCGTATGGCAGCAGGAAAATGTGGTGGTGCCCCATCATACTGCAACCACATGATGTGGCGAATGGCAAGAGGTACTTCTTCCAGCAACTCAGGCAATACCTCCGTCAGGAATGTCTGGTAGCGGGCTCCATGGAGACGGTCGGGTAGCAAATAAGGCCCAACATGTGATTTTTGACAATGCCGGCCCACTTGTTGGCACTGTAGCGTACTTGGTTGTCCATAGGATGCGTGTGGTGGGGATTAGCATGCGTCCAGACGTGGCTGTTCCTCCTCTTAAAGATTCCATCCCTGGTATAATGGGCCTCATCTGTGAAGCGCACAATCGACGTGAAGTTTGGACGCACATTGTTTTCTTGGAGGAAGCATTCGCGGAATATATCAGGTGGCATGTAATTACGTTCGCTAAGAACGTGGACCTTCCTTGCGTGGCAGGGGCGCATATGTTTCACGTGCAGAACTCGCAGGATCGTTGAATGGCTAACACCCACACCGCGGCCCACAGCCCGTGAGCTAACAGACGGTTCCTGCCGCACATGGCGAAGCACTTCCTAGTCAAATACTGCCGTTTGCCTTGTCCGTGATGCTCCAGCATTCAGTCTCATCACTACCGTTGTGCCTTCATCCCGCAATCTCTGATGGAGCCGTACAAATGTCGTACGGGAGGGTTGACGTCGCACTGGGTAGCGCAGCCGGTACAGCTGCACTGCTTGCCTTGCATTCGTGTTGACTGCTCTGTACACGAGGCGCATGTCGGCTAGCTCCGCTCGCGTAAAACGTTCCATGCTTCCACAACCAGCTGCAGGCACATGCTGATTTGCCAGCAGCCAAGGCCACCTCCACCCAACCACCGATTACATCCTCACCTGTTTCCTCCACCACGTGCGTGGTGCAGGTAGCAAATGTGTTGCCTACCGCTGCAGGTCTACACCTCACCTTCGAAATATTGAGTGGTGTTTTCTCGAAAACAGTTTTCCAGAGCGAGTTCAGACAAGAGGACCTTTTGTACGCATTGTGGGTCATAATGTGTCTTGACTTTGTATTTACCGACTAGTGTTCTAAAGTTACCTGCAAAAATATTGTGACTACCCTTACTTACGCAATGAAGGACGACGATTTGACCAAACAAATTTATAAAGTTTTACGACCTCCGATTCGTGAAACACCATTCCGATTTTGGTAGCTCCATCTCAAGTACTTCCTGCAATATTAACATTTATGCATTTCGAATTTCGATCTTCAACGCCGCGTACCTCCGTTAATATTCAGCACTTGATGGTGTTACCAATGTATACCCCACCTTATTTTCCACAAGGTATCACCTCTTGGAGTGTAACACATGAGTTCTGTGCTACGTTGGTTATCGTTGGAGTGTACGCCTCCGCTTTGTTATAGTCGCAAATATGTACACGTCTCAATGCTCAAACAGTTAGCACTATAACTTAAAACATTCACTTTTTTTTATGGCGTGGTGGAATTATAAGCTCCGATCCATTTTATCAACTTGGGAAAGGACATGCGCCACTGAGCGTTCGATAACTAAAACCTTTCGCTACACTGCTGATAGGCGTAATAGTACTATATTATTATTTATAAGTCTCACAACGATACTTCATCAAAGCAAAATAATTTTGTTCTTTCTTGTGGCAGATGGATACACGGAATAAAAAAGAACAAAGAGAGCAAAGTTTTCAAAAGTATTCAGTTTGACAATTACTCAGCTTTTATTTCCGAATTACGTCTACCGTGTGTGTTTGGTGCTGCTACAGCATGGTTGTATTTCATTTCAGCTGTTTGGCTTTGGACGTCAACTGACTGCCACTGGATAAATAGGTGGGGCTTAACGTCTTGTCGACGAGGTCATTAGAGTCCAAGACTGTGAGACAGTTCTTCCCAACTATTTTACACCTCCATTCTGCACTTTCTTTTTGCAAATTTACCACATCATCATAAATGCATTCTAAAAATCTACTTTTGCAACCTGTTATATGGTAAAGTTTTCATACTCTTTGGGGGCTACAAACTTCCACTAATGTTAAGGAAGTGTACTTACATTATTTTACTTAATGGTTAGATATCAGATATGTTACTTAATATTAACTTTACTCATTTCCTCATTTCAAACACCAGTTTATAACTGTGGCCACACTGTTGGCATTGAAATGTACATAAATCATTCTGAGCTATCGACGACGCGCATTTACAAACAGAATATCTCAATTAAATTGATTTCTCTTCCTGCCATACTGCATTTCATCTCAAGATGTGAAGCACCTAAAATATATGCAAACGTTAACAAAAGTTCCACGGTGAAATATTGGTGTCTTGTCTTTCATGTCGATACGTCTGAAAATGGTAATTTGTTCAACGAATTCTATGTTGCTGTAATGAGATTTAGTTTGGTAAAATATACATTCTTATGTTTCAACAGCATTTTGAAAAAAAAAACTGCTTTAAACACAAAAACTGTTTTACAAATATCGTGGGCAGCATTTTAGTAACCTAAAGACAAAATTTGGGGAGGTTTCTAAACAAATTGTAGCAGTTTATTGGTATTACTAACCATTAAATCTGGAGAGTTGAGTGGAGANGGGGGCTCTAAACATCGAAGTCTTGAAGGCCGATGAGGGTGAAGTGAGGTAAGTATGGAGCAGCACCGGAATGCAAGGGCGAGGGAAACGGGAGATCCACGAGAAGACCCGTCAACCAGCGGCATCGTCCGGCACGATTCCCACATGTGAAAATCCGGGAGCGACCCTGCCGGGAATCGAAGCCGGTTCGCCTACTTGGGAGACGATTAGTCTGACCACTACACCACCGCGACCCCATTAAATGTGTATGTTAGATTTATAGTTACTGTAAAGACAGTAAATACAGCAACTTTGATGTTTAGACTACCAGAAGCATAGCAAAAGTATATATGTATAATTCACAGAGAACTGACTTACTATGAAATAGAATAAGCAAAACATTTAATGAGTACTGTATGTCAACATAACAACTTAGACATAATTCTGAAGCTCGCAGTAAAAGTAGAAAAATATCATTGATTACATCATGTAATGTGTTGGTGGTATCGCTTCCCTTATCGGATTCCACATAAATGTGACTCATGCCTCCCTTGACAATAATGTGTCTTGGGAGAGGGTATGTTCATTACTTGGCGCTTCTCTCGCTAGTGAAATGTTTCCAAGAAGATCATTCATCATGATGTTTTAACGTGAATATGAGAATTCGAAATTTCAAATCTTGATTCGTACAAATTTCAAAAAGTTNCATTCATCATGATGTTTTAACGTGAATATGAGAATTCGAAATTTCAAATCTTGATTCGTACAAATTTCAAAAAGTTATTTCAACGCAAATTTTTTTAATCTAAAGTATTGATTGTGTCTCGGGAGTAGCGTATTGCCATATTTTTTAAATATGACTCCTGATACATCTGCGAAAAGGGTTTGACTTTCATGTATTTCGACTTCAAATATTATCTCGAAAGTTAAAATTAAAGTATAGGCGAAATGCATATAAATGTCTCTATAAAAAATTAATTTAAGCTGTATCCAAAATAATAGGTGTATTTAATTTTAATTTCTTAAGACAAAATATATAAATTAAAAGTTTCTATAGTCGTCTTATTTATGTTTAAAAAGTTGTTTTCATCCATTATCATACTTTTCTCAGACTATTTTTTTTATATGTCAACAAAAATTTAATGTAATATGGTAAAAATGTAGAAAGCAGGTTTCAGGCTATTGAATGCCCCCTAAGCATATTCTCGCATCTGAGAGAATCCCGAGTGTATTTTAGTTGAGCGGAGTTCTCNAGGCTATTGAATGCCCCCTAAGCATATTCTCGCATCTGAGAGAATCCCGAGTGTATTTTAGTTGAGCGGAGTTCTCGAGTGTGTGGAGCGATAGCATGTTTCCTGTGTCTCGTTTACGAGCGGGATCTATGCTCGGAAGGCTCGGCTACATCAAAGAGTGGGCGAGCAGAAGCATTCCTAGAAGATCGCTGCCGATCTGTGACTGTTGATGTGGACAAAGTTCAGTGAGGGACAAATCTGTTTCGATTCTGGCAAACGTAGTAGGGCCCACCACATTTATTTTGCTATTTCTTTGTGCTAATGCGATCCACTTACCTACTGCTCCTAGTGACTTTATAGAAATATTGTTACTGTGTTAACTACAGTTGTGCTTGCTTATTTATGGCTTACGTAAAATAAGGTAGAGAATTATAAGCTCTCTGTACAGTTTTATCACTGGTTACTCAAACTAACTACTTCAATATAGACCAGTGTGAGATTGTAAATTAAATGCCATCGGTAATCCTAATTAACAGTTGTCACTACTTTTGTTCTACAACTTTTGGCATTACATTTGCTCATGCTTTTATGAAATCTGCAAAAAATTACGTCGAATATTTCCCATTTAATTTCGATTTCTGTGTTATAGATACTTACTGGGTCACTAAAATAAATAATATCATTATTAATTTGTTTGTGTATATATACATATTTTTTTATTTTTTTATATATTCCAGTTCTTGAGTTTAAGCCTTTTTTTAGTATTTGTTTTTGAACCTATTATTCCATGCTCCAGTCCTGATATAACGCATTTCCTAGCCAAATATTTTCTGTTGTTAACGATTTTAACGGTTTTAGAACTTCTTTCGATGTTTTTTTTTACTGTCGACAGGCCAGTACTGTTTTACTTTGTGATATTGTGACATAAAATGATGTATTTAATTGTCTGCACCACTGAATTTTTATTATTTTCACTATCACTTATATGAAGTTTATAGTAGTCTGTGACANCTATCACTTATATGAAGTTTATAGTAGTCTGTGACAATCAATAGAATATACAAGATCGCAGTCGCTTATACGTGTTGTTAGTTACTAAATGTGTATGTTAAGAGAACGCGGTTTTTCAATGTGGAAATATTTACACTCATTTCTATGATAGAAAAATTTAAAACTTACGATGGCAAAACAATAATTTTCCAGAAATGTAAAGTGAAAAGATTTCGTTTTGAAATGACTAGCGGTTATACTGAATTTACACATCTCAGATCCCCTATCCCCCCTCCTCCAATTTTATTGGCAGAGAGACCACGATGAGTAGTCAGACAACTCGCCACCCACCAAGGCGAACCAGGTTCGAATCCCGACGGGGTCACCAGAATTATTGCAATCGGGGAAACGTGGCGAACGTTGCCGTTAGTCAGAATGTTTTCTCTGGGCTGCTCCATTTTTTCTAACCTTACATTCCGTCGTTACTCCATCTTCCCCTCATTTCAAGCACCGAGCAAAAACTTTTCACCTCTACTCAACATGTTTTGACAGCAAAGGAGAACAAGTTATTTTTTCCGCTCGCTTCTAGATAGAGCAGCATGTTATCGTACAGTTTTATACATAGGTAACCTAGCAAATTTTAAGCGAAAACAAATCATCTCCTCAGCGGATTAATCTTGCGACTGCTGCTGAAAGCACCGCCTGCGTTACAATACAAATACAGGAAATCAGATGGAACCTGTNACTGCTGCTGAAAGCACCGCCTGCGTTACAATACAAATACAGGAAATCAGATGAAACCTGTACCTCGCTGCACCATCAGTTATGGTCTATTGACAGTGTCTTCACATTTCAAAAATCAAACCACAGATAAATCACTCATCTATAACGTGTTTGGTTGTTTCCTGAATGTGTCACGTTCACAAGTGTTTTATACTTGGGTTGGCATGAAAATATCTTATTTGTTGGTTTAATTGAACTGTTATTTATACTCCGTTAGAAAAATCGTGCGTCAAATTACGGGAAATAGCGGTTACAAATTATCCAGGCTTCTGCGTTAAATTAAAGTATCTTCGTTTTTTTCAATAACGTTCTCTCCGTAAATTTTACATAAACCTCCTTGAATTCACGGAACGTGTCCACAAACGGGCAAGTTTTTTTTTTAATCTGCTCTTTATAAAAAGAGGTAACAAAAAAAGTCTTATTTTCGTTATGTGTATAAATATTACTATATGAAATTAAAAAATTTGTCTGGTAGCGGGATTTGAAATTTAAAAAAATTGGGTAGTCCAAAATTTTATCCACTCGCCTACTACGCTATACAAGAAGTTATGTTGTAAACACGGAATTTATATGGAATGTTGCATGTGCCTCTTAATTTCTAGTCATGTTAGAGTGTGTGCGAATTTTTTTTATTTCAGGTTTAAAAACAGTAGTAAGAAAAAGAGTTTTATTTTCGTCATGTATTTCACTATGTATAACATAGAAATTAAAAAAGTTTAAATAATTAGTGCTGTTGTGGAATTTGAACACAAATTGAAAAATTAAAAATCAGTAATTTTAAAGACTCATCTACCACACATTTACACGAAGTATTTTGTAAATATGGATGCTACATGAAAGTGACGAACGCACCTGTCTTGGTTTCAAGTTGTGTTAGAGAGCTTGCTATGTTTTCGGTTTATAAAACGAGGTTACGAAAATAGTGTTTTATTTTCGTTATGTGCGTGTTTCCCTGTGTATAGAGAGGGTATTGTCCTGTAGCGGAATTTGAACAAGAATCAACGAATTGGCACTCCATAACTGATTCACACCCACCTACTACTATTTTACACGAAGTAATATTGTGAAGATGGGATTTTATACACTTCAGGTATCATCTGCATTGTTCGTGTCTCAAAGTCAAAGCCATAAGAATACGAACAGCTTTCGTATTTTATATTTGTGGAACTCATTTTCGTTATTCGTCATTACGAAGTGCCTTTCTGTAACTTAACTCTATATCTCCGTAAAAGTTTCCGTAAATCTACAGACATTTCTAAGAATGTATCCAGTCTATAATTTATAATATCTCATCTGCAAATCAAATTAATAAAAACACAGTTTTAATAGCTATGTTTAAAATGCCCACTAATAAATACTTCTGATGCAAAATATTACTAAACTGAGTTCGCACGAACTCAATGCATTCTCTTTTTGGTGTAATTTCCTAGAAATTGTTAAGTTTTGTTAGCATGAGGCGGATAAATAGCCTGAAAGTAGATATTTTATCACGGCTTCAGGAAAGTTGTAAGTAGCCATAAATGGACTATAAAGCTGATAGGCCTTCATTTAACCTAATAAACCGTCCGGGGTATGTACGGAGATGAATTTTCACGTGAGAATGTCATAACACTGATGGAAATCTATCAAATTTAGTCGGGGGTGGCAGGAGCAGGCCTNTGAATTTTCACGTGAGAATGTCATAACACTGATGGAAATCTATCAAATTTAGTCGGGGGTGGCAGGAGCAGGCCTTGGAGAGTGATCGTGCGGGTCAGTGACTTCGATACAGCCAGAGCAGATGTTAACGACAAACAGTGACTCGAACGCCCTTCCAAATCAGCGCCGGATGTAAATAAGTGCCCATGAAGATTTCTTATCGTGGCCAACAAACACATTAATTTGACTGAAATCGTTGAAATGTTTCTTTGGATAGCACGAATAAAAATATCCACCGCTGAACTAAATAAAGCACAGAAATGTGCGTGTTGATGTGTATGTGTGTGTGTGTGTGTGTGCGCGCACGCGCACCTAAGAGATACAGGGCAGAAAATAAACCACCTCATAATTTATTTACACAACTCTCTTATTCTCTTGCCAGCCATCTGGCTGGCAAAATACAACATATTTCACTTTTGCTCCTTGTATTCACAACATCACTAAGAATTAATGTAAACTAATTTTCATATGCATACATAGCTGCTCAAAACTGTGTGGCGGTATGCATAAAACATTTTAACATTAATATTGGCAACGTTTTTTTTATTGCTGTTGCATAGCTGTNAACTGTGTGGCGGTATGCATAAAACATTTTAACATTAATATTGGCAACGTTTTTTTTATTGCTGTTGCATAGCTGTATAGCTGTGGATAGGTTATTGTAATACAGTTAGTTATTTCTGAAGGGATTTCTATATTGAATTTAATTCACAGTTAGGATGTGGTTTTTATAGTAAATATTGTTATTCAGATAGAACACTGTATTTAGGTGAAATTTAGTAACAATGCCATGTACGTTACATTTTAGGGTAAAGAAAATTTAAGTTCCTAAATCGTAGAAAGCTTCGTCAGAAACGGTTAATTTGATATACATATTTATATAGGCAAGCTATTCTTAAGATGTTCTACCAAGCAATAACCTATGTAATTTTTTCATCCCAAACAAAATAAAAAACCAAGTAACGGTAGTGTAAGACTAGGAATGGATTTCTAATTGACAGTATTATGTATGCATACTTAGTGATTTTGATTCTGCGTTAATAACGATTAGAGACGCAATTGGCTAGCATGTTCGGGTGTTAACCGAAAGGTTGGGGGTTTGAGCCCACCCGGAAGAGGAGATGTTTAACCCAGTGAAAATAACTTGTTTTTGTTCTTCTTTTAAAGAGCAAATCAGTTGTTGTTACTGTTGGGCGTATAATGTTTTAAAAACATACTGTTTATAAATAACTTTTTCTAGTATACCGAAATAAAAAAATGAATTCACGTTGATGGAAAATAATTGCTCCTGAAAATTTTAAGTCGCAGTCATTAAGAATCTAATTTAAATATAATGTACGTGTGTATTTGTACATACTTGTGTAAATACACGCATAAAAGTATATACATTTTACATTTTTTGTGAATTTGTCAACAATGCTCTATTAGCTATAAGGATGTAGGATGAAGAATTCTTATAGTTTCTCTGTCATAATAAATATACCACTAAATCAGAAAATGCCACACCATAGATGAATGTATTAATTTTCGCACATATGAAGACTTTACAGATGAAATTTTCTTTCCGACTCTGTTGTATTATTGTTTAAAGGTGTTGAGACAACATTGTGAATATAAGAGTTTATTATGAATATTGTTTGTTATTTTCAGCTAAAATTGTGTTAAAACGTTACGCCAACAACTTCTAAATGAAAAGCATATATAATTACTTTTATTTACTTCTTTTTCGGTTTCGTTTAGAACAGGGATTCTTTAAAAGCAGTATTTAGATGGGTCAGTTTTGGTTACTAGTTTGGAAATATAATGTTGTAACTCATGTATGGCCCACACTTCCAACTGTTGGCATTTGGTTGGTAAGGATTCCAAATATTTGGACAATGTTTTGTAGTCCTACTAATATTATAAATGTGAAAGACTGCGTGTGTATGTGTGTATGTTTGTTACCACTCAGCTCCATAGCCGCTGAACGGATTTTGATGAAACTTCGTATGTAGGTATCTTATGTCCTGGAAAAGGACATATGATACATTTTATACCGGAAAATTGTACGGGTCCTGTGGAATAACAACAAAACCGAATTCTGCAACGGCTGGGAACGTAACCGAAATATTTTTTTCCTCTGGTGTCAGAGTTTATCAGGCCACCCAAGGACCTCGGAAATGGCTTAACGACTGCTATCAATCGATAACAACCAAGACCGAATATTTAACGTGCCCTCCGAAGCCCGGAAGCGCTCAAATGCTACGCCACTAAACGTTGCTTAACTTTGGTAATCCATTAAAATCCCTCAGCCAAGCGCAAAAAGCAGAACCTAGATACACTTATTTCTAAAGCAACAACTTGATGAAACTCACGTTTCGATTTTCATACATCGACGCTGGAAAGCGGAAATGTGGTAACTACGCGATAGTTGCACAGATACACTCCAAAAACAATACCCTACTTCTCGGCTATCGGGTAAAAAATATTTCCTTCATTTTGGGTTGCTGTAAACAGTTAAAAACCTAGGCCAACATAGTATAATTTTATAATTCTGTTTTCACATAAGTGAATTTTCTTTTCACAATTTATTTATCACTGTAAAACTCAATTGTACCCGGGCGAAGCCGGGCCGATTCCCTAGTGAAATTATACTTTAAACGTTATTCCCCTTTATTTCCAGACAAAATTGAAAATACTTTTATAGGTGGGCGTTTATTTGATCGAAATTTAAATTCATTTAGGTAAACCAAATCGGTCAAGCAAAAATTAAATATATAATTAAAATAATAAAGTAATCGTTATCAATATAAGCAACCGATTAAATTTTTGTACCGTTTGAAGAAACTGACATCTGAGAAAGGTATGCACTTGGGTGCATTTTAAATTGCAATTAATTATAACTTTTTATCAGTTGAAGTTTCTTTGGTGTGTCTATATGTAGGTCTATGATAAGTTGCATGTTATGTTGGAATAACAAATTACGCATGTTAATTTTCATCTGTTTTCGGTGCAGTTCTATACATATGTAGGATAAATTTATTTGGCTATATATTTCTCGTAATTTTTAACAGTTCGTGCTTTCACAAAAAATACATTGAAAAGAAACATACGCATACTAGAAATCTCGTAAGGCTACATAAATAAATAAAACACAATTTAGAACAAGAAAATATGACGTATTATTGCGTTAAGGAATATAATACATGATAGCGAACTGTAGTAGTAAATAATATTTCACATTATTTCGTAATGAGTGCGAAGTTGTAGTTGAGTGGAGAACAACTCGGACGATTAGGCGCCCGCCTCGCGCCGTGTAGGCCTTCGGAATGCAGATGGTAAATGGAGGATGGTCAATGCTGACAAAGGACGCTGAGACATTATAATAGCAATTGCACGTAAAATTAATAATTTTCCAATTGTTCTTAAAGAATAGTTTAGACAACGCTAACCAATGTTAGCAGAACGTTGTTTATTGGTCAGCGTTACGTATTTAATAATACGTCTTAATAACACACTATCAATGTTGTAAAATGTCGGTAACCCTTTGGTTTGTAAAAAAAAANGTATTTAATAATACGTCTTAATAACACACTATCAATGTTGTAAAATGTCGGTAACCCTTTGGTTTGTAAAAAAAAACCGGCACCCGGCACAAACGCAAGGCGCAGACAGGCCACCATGTTGTGACGTCACATAACAGCCATCTTGGAACTATGTGACTCTGACTTAGACCCATAACCTTGACCTTGACCGCGTGCCCATGGCCTTACATAACCTTGAAACCAAAAATTCCAAAATTCTTCAAAAAATCCCAAAAAATAACAAACATCTATAATAAAATAAAATTAAAAAATTAATAAACAAAATTANGTATTTAATAATACGTCTTAATAACACACTATCAATGTTGTAAAATGTCGGTAACCCTTTGGTTTGTAAAAAAAACCGGCACCCGGCACAAGCGCAAGGTGCAGACAGGCCACCATGTTGTGACGTCACATAACAGCCATCTTGGAACTATGTGACTCTGACTTTGACCCATAACCTTGACCATGACCGCGTGCCCATGGCCTTACATAACCTTGAAACCAAAAATTCCAAAATTCTTCAAAAAATCCCAAAACATAACAAACATCTATAATAAAATAAAATTAAAAAATTAATAAACAAAATTACTAATGTTTGGACATAACGGGATCCGCAATCGGAGCAGAATCTGTTCATTCTCTGTCATTCCGGTCACCCGGTGGGCATCTTGTCCGCCATGTTAGATGTATGTGACCTTTAATTTAAAACTTTGACCTTGACCCAGTTTTCATTTGACCTTGAAACAAACAAAATTATAATGAATAGAAAAAGTTTAAAATTTTTGGAAGAAATTACACTGATGTAAAACGGTTGCCAGTTCAGAACTGGGTGACCTTGACCTTGAACCAATACTTTGACCTTGGATAACCTTGAACCCAAAAAAATAGCAAAATAATTTATAAAAATTTCCAAATTTTTTTATAAAAACTGCAGAAATAATTAAAAAAATTTAAGGTCTCATAAAATTGATTAAAACCTTTTAAATAAAACATTTTTAAAATTGTTTTGGCCTGGAGGGTACGAGTGACTGGAGACGACCAGCCACCATGTTATGTCGTCATTCAACCACCGTATTGAATCGAAGTGACCTTGAACATGATCTTTGACCTTGACCTCGGTGACCTTTGACATAAAATCCAAGAAATTGCAAAAAATCCTAAAATTACCTTACAATTTAAAAAAATTACGTCATTTTTTTTAACATTCATAAATAAAAAAAATATATAAAGCATTTGTTTTTATTTATAAAAAAAGTTTATTTAAAAAACCTACATTTACAGAGGTTACCTCAGCACCATGTCCAGTAGACGACTGCTCTCTCATATTTATCTCATTGGTTAATAAGTCCATTCCTCCACCATTGTTTCACATTGGTTTAATACTCGTATTCGCTTCATCGGCCAACAGTATTTTTTATTGGCTCATTACTCACGCTCGTTCGACCCGCCAACAAAATTTCTCATTGTATTAAAATTCCCCACACCAAACACCTCACCATTGCTCATTCTATCGAATGAACTTCAACCATCATTATTAATTTTTCGTTTGACATTTGTTCACTTTTCATCACCCAGGTGAGGCCAGTGTATCAATTATCTATTTTTCCCTCAGAAGAGCTGTAGATTTAACCACCTTGTTGGTTGTTGCCGACATTAGCCTTCAGCCCAACGAAACTGAACTCGAAAAATCGAGAAAAATCATATTCTATACATACAATTGACCATTACTAGCTGGTCACAACAAGGGCCCATATCGACTAACCATACTAGTTAACGACTGACTCCACCTAAGACTAACTACGCCTAAGACTAACTGCACCCAAGCCTGATTCCTGGCGAGATTGACTGAACACAAGACTAGCTCCTGACTATACAAATTCCTGCAAAACTGGTTAGAACAACCAACAAGACCAACCTACCATACCACCCAACTATACAAACGATGATAGACAATCTTGAAAAATGTCTGTAATAAGAATCTCGTAGCTAATCTCTTAGCACAAAATCTTCGCAAAATTTTCGCAAAACATTTCTTTCACAGCTGACCATACCAAATGGTCATAATAACTTACCAAGCCAACTGACCAGGCCAACCAACTAATTTGCGAAACTTTCCTCAAAATATTCCCCTCATTTATTCGTTCTCCATATATAACTCATCCATTTTAAACGACCCGAGTAAGACATAATACTTCAGATGAAACCACAACCCTCCTCCTACACAGGCTCACATAAATATTATCTAAAGCAGACTCTCGTAATCGATTGTTTACACAACGAATTAACAAATCTTTCATAGAAGCAGAAGGGACTGAATGANTACTATCTTTCTAATTATTTTGTACATTCAATCTTCACATTTCTCAGATGTTTTCAGATCATGGATAGTAGCCAACAGTCTAATCATATATAATCCCGATCCTTCAGTTCATCGATGATTGAAGGTATCTCAGTAATATTCCAGAGATCCCTGCATTTTCACAAAGTCAATCAAATATCTGAGTCTATCAACACGTTCATTTGGGTCTTTGGGAATTATGTAACGAAAGTTCTTGACGCCTTCTGCCTTCTTCACACCACTTCTCGAAGGCAACTCGTTGGTGAAATGCGTGGGAACGTCGATAAAATCATCATCCTTCTCTACCGATACTTCATCAACACTGTCGCCATATTATTTATTACCAATTATGTCTTTATGATCGTCTTCACCTCCTATTTGAACCACAATATCAAATGTACTTTTTTGTAGTAGTAGTCACATGGTAATTATTAGAATTTAGAGCTGACAACCATTTATTTTTAAGTTCGCCGACTTCACGCGAACGCNAGTAGTCACATGGTAATTATTAGAATTTAGAGCTGACAACCATTTATTTTTAAGTTCGCCGACTTCACGCGAACGCCTTGCAAGTGTACTTTCCACACATGCCGACATTATCATGCCTCGTTGATCTCTCAATACGTCAGTATCATTAACTGNCTTGCAAGTGTACTTTCCACACATGCCGACATTATCATGCCTCGTTGATCTCTCAATACGTCAGTATCATTAACTGTCTCGTCATAATCATCTGCGGAAATAGTACCCATGAATATAGCAGGAGGTATTGGCGACATCACTTGCCGTCTCCCAGTAGACTAACCCTTGCAGATATTGATGTGTTCCTTCACTGTATCACATTGCATAAACTGCATGTGGTCATTGTATTGCTTCAACATGCGAAATCCCTCGTCGTCTGCGAACATTTTATGTAGTTTATTAAAAGGATGTTTCGAAGTNTGTATTGCTTCAACATGCGAAATCCCTCGTCGTCTGCGAACATTTTATGTAGTTTATTAAAAGGATGTTTCGAAGATATCACATGCTGTTACTTAGTGAGAGAAAAAAACACTACGTATGTCAGTCTTGATGTGTTTATTTAAGTTATATCACGTCAAGTGAACTGTCTGTAACATTTACAGCAGCTAAGAAAAGCATGAGATCGGTCCTTATAACAGACACTGTTCTCATGTCGCCGCGCATTGAACATTTACTGAAGGACTTCGCACAGTAACAGCATTGTTTTCCATATATTTTTTTCTGTCGTTGAAGGTATGAATGCAGTCATACTGACATACACGATTTCACATCGTCAGTGGCTTACATCGTCTTCAAGCAAACATGAATTCATACACTTTACTCCTGCCAACTGATTTTTGCAGACTGACTACTGCTGACTGACTCCTGCAGACTGACTACTGCTGACTGACTCCTGCCGAACAAATGCTGTACAATGACTCCTGCCAAGATGTTACTGATTTTCTGGTTTAATAACAAAGGACCTATGAGACATTAATATATTAATTTATATATGTAGATAATTCATCGCATTCATTAAATGTCATGTCTGGAATCAGCCATTTTTCATATGCTGCACGGCCGATGCTGTTTTACAAACTATTGCCGGACAAATTCTCGAGCTAAACCAACAGATGCTGGATAACTCACTATTGGTACAACTCACTCGCTAGCATGTCCATGATAGTCGATGTAGTACCATCCGATCGGGACTCGAGCCGACAACGTCAGAGGTCACTGACATGTAACACGGCAGATAATATGGCTGCCGGGTGACCGGAATGACACAGCATTAACAGCTTCTGCTCCGTTACCGGATCCCGTTATGTCCAATCATTATAAATTTTATATTTTAAATTTTTTAATAACTTTTTTTATATATATTTTAATTTGTAAGATTTTTCAAAGAATTTTGCAATTTTTTGTGTTAAAAATCATTCTGGTCACGGCCACGGGGTCATGGTCAAAGTCATTGATCAAGGTCGGGGTCATATACCCTGAGGCGACTAAAATCATGGGATACCTCCTAATATCGTGTCGGACCTCCTTTTGCCTGGCGAAGTGCAGCAACTCGACGTGGCATGGACTCAACAAAACGTTGGAAGTCCCCAGCAGAAATATTGAGCCATTCTGCCTCTATAGACGTCCATAATTGCGAAAGTTTTGCCGGTGCAGGAGTTTTTGCACGAACTGACTTCTCGATTATGTCCCATAAATGTTCGGTGGGATTCATGTAGGGCGATCTTGGTGGCCAAATCATTCGCTGGAATTGTCCAGAATATTCTTCAAACCAATCGTGAACAGTTGTGGCCCGGTGACATGGCGCATTGTCATTCATAAAAATTCAATCGTTGTTTAGGTACATGAAGTCCATGAATGGCTGTATGTGGTCTCCAAGTAGCTGAAAATAACCCTTTCCAGTCAATGATCGGTTCAGTTCGACCAGAGGATCCAGTCCATTCCATGTAAAAATAGCCAACATCATTATGGAGCCACCACCAGCTTGCACAGTTCCTTGTTGACAACTTGGGCCCATGGATTCGTGGGGTCTGCGCAACACTTGAACCCTACAATAAGCTTTTACCAACTGAAATTGGGACTCATCTCACCAAGTCACGGTTTTCCAGTCGTCTAGGGTCCAACCTATATGGTCACGAGCCCAGGAGAAGCGCTGCAGGCGATGTCGTGCTATTAGTAAAGGCACTCGAGTCGGTCTTCTGCTGGCCTAGCCCAGTACAGCCAAAGTTCGCCACACTGTCCTAACGGACACGTCCGTCGTACGTCCCACATTGATTCCTGNGCCCAGTACAGCCAAAGTTCGCCACACTGTCCTAACGGACACGTCCGTCGTACGTCCCACATTGATTCCTGCGGTTCTTTCACACAGTGTTGTTTGTCTGTTAACACTGGCCATTCTGCACACACGTCGTTGGTCTCGGTCATTAAGTGCAGGCAGTCGGTCACTGCGTTGTCCATGGTGGGAGGTTATGCCTGAAATGAGGTATTCTCGGCACACTCTTGACACTGTGGATCTCGGAATTTTGAATTCCCTAACCATGTCCGAAATGGAATCTCCCGTGCGTCTAGCTCGAACTACCATTCCGCATTCAAAGCCTGTTAATTCCCGTCGTGCGGCCATAATCATGTCAGAAACGTTTTCACATGAATCACTTGACTACAAATGAAAGCCCAACCAATGCACTGCCCATTTATACATTTTGTACGCGATACTACTGCCATCTGTATACTTGCATATTGCTATCCCATGACTTTTGTCGCCTCTGTGTATATCCAAGATGACAGTTGTGTGACATCACAACATGGCGGTCTTTCGGCGCCTGGCACCTGTGCCGAGTGTCCTTTTTGCCTCATTTAAGATACATTAAGCCCGACTTCCTTAATTTACACTTCTGCTGGGCATTGGTTTATTCCTTGAAATATTCGGCGTTGAGCCAACGTAGGCCAAAGTGTCATTTTGATGTTCAACCAAAGCTGACCCACGCCAAACTGGCTGCTGTGGTAAGCATGGTGTACGCTGTTCACAGCAAGCTGAGCACTTTTGAAAGCCCTGTTTAAGTCTCATTCTATCCTAATTGTTTATTATTCAACCATAAGTAAAATTAACATTTCCGTGGGCCTGATCACATTGTTCATGTATCGATAAAATGAAACTGTGAAATTATCAGGAAAGTAAATATTTCACAAATTTATTAAATTGTAGTGTAATTTGCATTAAATAAACAGAAATCAGAAGATACAATTTCAGTATTCACCTGTTCGCCTTACATTTTAATACTACGTTAAGACACGGGACTACTTTCCCTCCGTCGTTACCAACTGTACTGAATGCATACCAGTCAGAGTTTGCGTTAAAATATATGCAGGTAGAGGTAAGCGACATTTTTCGAAAGTTGATTTTAAAAGTTCTCAAGTAGTCGTCAACAGCCTGTACTTGTATTACTCATTGCATTAATATGCCCATCATATTAAGGTTACTCCTACACAGTCAATTTGGCCTAATCATTTAAATACGTGTTTCTCTATCTTGGGGACAACTTCGTTAATGCTGTTTTGCCTTATCTGTGAAAGTAAATGACACCCCGCCAGCATTTCACGCATTATGTCTGATTATCTCGAATACTATGCGATGTATGCAGTTGCACCAATAGATAGTTTGTTCTGTATTGTGACTCCGTGTTACGTTATTTGTACGCAAAATGTTTTTATACATACCCCAATGCCTACATTTTATTGAACGCAAAAGGGTTGCGACTACTATTATCTGTATGATGAGGGTGGATAACACACGCATCATCCCTACCTTCTTGATAATCACAGTTTAATATTTTACTATACAACACCCGTTGATGTACTGCAAAATGTATTCATGTGGTATCAAATGAAGAACATTTTCCACNCCCAGTACAGCCAAAGTTCGCCACACTGTCCTAACGGACACGTCCGTCGTACGTCCCACATTGATTCCTGTGGTTCTTTCACGCGGTGTTGCTTGTCTGTTAACACTGGCCATTCTGCGCACACGTCGTTGGTCTCGGTCATTAAGTGCAGGCAGTCGGTCACTGCGTTGTCCATGGTGGGAGGTTATGCCTGAAATGAGGTATTCTCGGCACATTCTTGACACTGTGGATCTCGGAATTTTGAATTCCCTAACCATGTCCGAAATGGAATGTCCCATGCGTCTAGCTCGAACTACCATTCCGCATTCAAAGCCTGTTAATTCCCGTCGTGCGGCCATAATCACGTCAGAAACGTTTTCACATGAATCACTTGACTACAAATGAAAGCCCAACCAATGCATGCCCATTTATACATTTTGTGTGTGATACTACTTCCATCTGTATACTTGCATATTGCTATCCCATGACTTTTGTCGCCTCTGTGTATATCCAAGATGACAGTTGTGTGACATCACAACATGGCGGTCTGTCGGCGCCTGGCACCTGTGCCGAGTGTCCTTTTTGCCTCATTTAAGATACATTAAGCCCGACTTCCTTAATTTACACTTCTGCTGGGCATTGGTTTATTCCTTGAAATATTCGGCGTTGAGCCAACGTAGGCCAAAGTGTCATTTTGATGTTCAACCAAAGCTGACCCACGCCAAACTGGCTGCTGTGGTAAGCATGGTGTACGCTGTTCACAGCAAGCTGAGCACTTTTGAAAGCCCTGTTTAAGTCTCATTCTATCCAAATTGTTTATTATTCAACCATAAGTAAAATTAACATTTCCGTGGGCCTGATCACATTGTTCATGTATCGATAAAATGAAACTGTGAAATTATCAGGAAAGTAAATATTTCACAAATTTATTAAATTGTAGTGTAATTTGCATTAAATAAACAGAAAGCAGAAGATACAATTTCAGTATTCACCTGTTCGCCTTACATTTTAATACAACGTTAAGACACGGGACTACTTTCCCTCCGTCGTTACCAACTGTACTGAATGCACACCAGTCAGAGTTTGCGTTAAAATATATGCAGGTAGAGGTAAGCGACATTTTTCGAAAGTTGATTTTAAAAGTTCTCAAGTAGTCGTCAACAGCCTGTACTGGTATTACTCATTGCATTAATATGCCCATCATATTAAGGTTACTCCTACACAGTCAATTTGGCCTAATCATTTAAATACGTGTTTCTCTATCTTGGGGACAACTTCGTTAATGCTGTTTTGCCTTATCTGTGAAAGTAAATGACACCCCGCCAGCATTTCACGCATTATGTCTGATTATCTCGAATACTATGCGATGTATGCAGTTGCACCAATAGATAGTTTGTTCTGTATTGTGACTCCGTGTTACGTTATTTGTACGCAAAATGTTTTTATACATACCCCAATGCCTACATTTTATTGAACGCAAAAGGGTTGCGACTACTATTATTTGTATGATGAGGGTGGATAACACACGCATCATCCCTACCTTCTTGATAATCACAGTTAAAATATTTTACTATACAACACCCGTTGATGTACTGCAAAATGTATTCATGTGGTATCAAATGAAGAACATTTTCCACNAATATTTTACTATACAACACCCGTTGATGTACTGCAAAATGTATTCATGTGGTATCAAATGAAGAACATTTTCCACTCCACTTTTACCGCCCTCTACTGTTCGTACTTTTTGAGCTGGACAATGGATTGTTAACGTCATTCGTCTTTTTTTCCTCCAGAAATATCCTGCCGAAGTTCGTCCCAATGTTTTAGAAACACGTTGTGTTACTTACAAAATTCCATAAAAAAAACTCTAATTCATTTTCGTAAATTAACTATTTCATACCATTTATATTTTTATTTTTCAGGTGTGAACTATGATTCGTGCAACTTTGATATAGTCATAATACAGAATGCACTTAAAGCAGAGAAAAGTATTAGGTACAAACGGTTATGGATTGCCATTTTTTATGTAAACACTGGGCCATTCAACTAGCAAAACCATTATAAATCTCTGTAGATTACGAACTTTTTTGGTTATAATCTATTAGATTTGGTATATGGTAAAGTGTAACTGGTGAGAATGAGATTTTCAGGTTGAATCGAACAAGTGGTTCTGGATCTATTGTTGGTAAATAAAATTTACAATAACTCCACAAATAACTACGTTTAAACTGCGAAACACACTTGACGACAATTCCTCCAAAATTGAATAAACAATGTGTTACTGTAGTACTGTAACTCGTAGCCACCGGAGCGGTAGCGATGCTTGGAATGACGGATGCGAAAAAGTATTTATAAACCCATCGCGAGAAGAACTTAGGGGACGGCCATGATGGAGAACAGGAGGAATGAACGGGTGAGGGAAATAAAAAAAACCCTAGAATACCTCCGACCGGCAATCAGCAAAGTCTCTCTCATTTCCTGCACGAGAATGTCCTTCTCTACTGACCTCGCTGTCGAAGGGACATTAAGCCCTAACACATCTCCCTATCTACATGCGAGTGTATAGAGTACTATGAGGCCAAGTTATCAGGCCGCCGAACTCACGTTTCATCGTCTTAGTCCTGAGTAATAAAGAAAAATTGAATGCAAGCAGGCGGGCAGGTACGGGGCAAGTCAATGTGACAGACAGGCATAGTAGTTGCAGTGTGAGATTTCCGCACTAACTCGCGAGTCTTTTAGCTCCTACCTTTCAATAATTATATTGACAAACGCAGCAAAGACATATAAAATGTGAAATTCTAGACCAATGGCAAGTTCCATGAATNTTCAATAATTATATTGACAAACGCAGCAAAGACATATAAAATGTGAAATTCTAGACCAATGGCAAGTTCCATGAAGAACGTGTGAATAATAATTTTAAAAATCATGCCTATATTTTATAATATACTAGCAAAAGTGCTGCATTAAAAATTACACAAATAAAATGCAGCCGTATGTCTAATGCTTCCATAGTAATTAAATGTACCTATTTGAGATTATTTTTATTAGCTTATAGGAATGATCTAAGACTTTTTATAATACGTAGAAATAATTAGATAACCTATAAGTNTTCAATAATTATATTGACAAACGCAGCAAAGACATATAAAATGTGAAATTCTAGACCAATGGCAAGTTCCATGAATAACGTGTGAATAATAATTTTAAAAATCATGCCTATATTTTATAATATACTAGCAAAAGTGCTGCGTAAAAAATTACACAAATAAAATGCAGCCGTATGTATAATGCTTCCATAGTCATTAAATGTACCTATTTGAGATTATTTTTATTAGCTTATAGGAATGATCCAAGACTTTTTATAATACGTAGAAATAATTAGATAATCTATAAGTACCCCATGGGTTTTTTTAACCATGTTTACTTGTATATATATATATATAATTTATTAGAATACTTGTATAATTAGGCTCACCATAGGAGTTAGTACCAAAATAGGAGATTAAATATTTTTAACCGCTGTTTGTTTTTACATCCGAAATCAATATTAAATTAGTTAGTTCTTTATAAAGTTACATAAAAACTACCGAAATAAACATTTAGTTATGATGATGTTATATTTGTAGTTTATTAAAAAAAAAAAATTCANTAAAAAAATATTTAGTTATTTACACAAAGTTTATTGCCGCAGATGTCAAGGCCTATATGGCGCAATCGGCTAGCGCGTTTGGCAGTTAAACGAAAGGTTAGTGGATCGAGCGTAACCAGGGCCGCCCGTGTTCTACTTACGGACGAACGTTTCAGCGTAACTTAAGGAACGACATGTCTGTTGTTATTGACTGTACAATATTTACATGAAGTATTGTGTTTCCTAGTACACTTTCTCATTCTTTTTTTTTTTTTTTTCCTTTTTATACCTACCTCGTAGAAAAAGTATTTTACTCTAATCTAATCTGTTCTACTCTACTTTAATATAATCTAATCTACTCTACTCTTTCTCTCAATACCTAGATTTTAAGAACCGCCCAAATACCTGCAATCTACTATTATCTACTCTAATTTACTTCACTCTAATGTACTCTATTCTACTCTTTTCTTTTCTACTTTTCTTTCGTTCATATCGATGAACAGTTTCTTCACCTGGAAAGTTTGAGTCGTAGCTTTAGAAACTAACATCATTCTCATGTGCTTATATAAATATACATACAATTTCAGACTTTTTTTACATTTAACAACTTCAATTTGGTCAGTACAATTATTGAGAATAAGGTAAGTTTTTTGTAGTTTCTTTTAGGTGTATTCTGAGACTTTGTAGGGGCACTCCTATGAGAGTTTAAATAAGCACGGACCTTCTATTACTCATTCCATTAATGTGTTCACCTTTTACGTTACTCGTACAGACCCAATTTAGTTTAATATAATGTTAGTAAAAAATTTCGTTTAAAAAAAATTTTACCTTGACTTTCGAAAATGTAATCTTCCGTGTAACAACTTATATGCATATTTTTTATGTGTTACTTTATCTGGAAGTTGGTGTAAGCATGTCAGATAATTGTCATTATTAATAACTCGATACAGTAGGTATGAATTAAATATTAACTTATTTCAAACACTGTAACAAATGCGCGCGTGAAATGTCCACCACCACACTCTTGTTTGAAAGGCAACCTGATAATTAGTTTAATTTCCTTAAGTACACGGGAAGTGGTGACTGGTTGAATGTTGTTTATTGTGTTAATTATTCACTTCACCGTCTAAAGAATACAATGTTTCGTTAATCATCCGCATTTTCTAACCTTGCGTCTTCTGCTAAATTCTTTTTATGGTTTGTTTTTTCTTATTGGTATAAATGGCAGGCCTACCAATGTAAAATATTCAGCTATGACAAAATAGACTAAGAATCCGTCAATATTGGAAGAGAAGCAATTAATTTCTTGTGGTGTTTAAAAGCCAAGCAGGGTAAAACGTAGTAAATGTAAAAGTTACTGGATATACTATCCTCAACATTCACACGCTTGTGTACACACACCTGTAAAAAACGATCTGATACGCACAACTTCGGTATGTCGCCGTACTACAGAATGTACCAGCAACAGTAAAAAGTATTACAGGTGGTGCTGGATTGCCATTTTTCGTGTTAACACTGAATCATTCGACCAGCAAAACAGGTTTTATTCTCTGCAAATCATGAAGTTTTTTTACTACGGCAGTTCGGACTGAGTGTACTATCAGAGTAGTGTGATTGATATTCTTTTAGACGTATGGAAAAAGGGCGAAAAGCAACAGGTTTACAAAAAAATTTGAAAACAGGGAAAATAAAAATATTATTTAAAAAAATTAATTATAAAAATAATAAAAAAGCTAAATTTAATAAAAAAATTAGATAATAAAAATTCAAAATATTTTTAATACTTAAATTTAAAAAATCTAAAAAAAATTTAAGTTTTCATTTAAAAACATAAATGTAGAAAGGGCGGGGTTTGACCCTCGTACAGATAGTGGAGCACACCCATCACCTCTCGAAACGGGGCGACTACACATATGACTTAATTAATAACATTGACTTATTATGGCTTCATGCTGTCTCAAACTGTAAATTGCAAAGTTTACAAGAGCTATAGCCCAAAATTGATTCCTAAGTGTACTATGCTTAATGGAAACAAAGAAGAAAGTTTAGTCAATGTCTGGATAATGTGTGATCGCTCTATGATCCGCTACCGCTGCTTAACTTCTTGCTGCCATCTAATTATTTCGCAGACGTAACGGAGGCTATTAGCCTGGCGTTCTATTAAATCTTAGCATGTGGTATACTACAACTGGTTTTTCCACATTGGAATTTGGATCAGCCCTCTGAACATTACAAACATGTTACGCTAGTTTCAATGATGACTTCAGATTTGTTATAACTGGACAAATAATTAAGTATGTTTAAATAACTTTTGTTTTTGTTTGTACTGAAATTAAACTTACCTTGTGACTGTTCAAACATTTTTTTTCCGCCAATTTTTATTAAGTCGTTTCAGATTAGCGCTTCGTGAGCTAAATTTTTAAATTACTGAGAACTAATTGCTATTCTGTTTTCTTGTTAGACGTCATAATTGAATGAATTCGTGCTCCGAATTTACAGCCATTTATGAAACTGTTCAAACGGTGGTTCGGAAATTATCTATGAAGATAAACGCATAATCCATGAAACGAAAAATATCGATATTTACAATGTTAGGCAACTGTAATGCTAGTTATACGTTTTACATTTTTGTTATAGTTTAGTTTAGGTTTACGTTTTCAGCTAAACACCCGTTATGCAAAACGCCTTTAGGCGAAATGCATTTCAGCTAAAACACCAGAAGTGTAAATGTTCTTTAGGAGAAATTCTTTTCTGGCTGAACTACTTTAGGTGATGCGTCTTTAGGCGAAAAGCCTGTTAGGCAAAATTACATAGGTGTATTTCCTTCACGTTAAACGGTTTAAGACTAAACGCCGCATCAACAACGCAGCTGCAAACCGAACGAGATGCGGCAGTTGTGAAACTTTGGAATCGCTTCTGGGTGACCTTAGTTCGATTCACGGTTCTACCGTCCTGATTTATGTAGGTTTTCAATGTTTCCAGAAATCACTCCAGGCGAATGCTGGGATGGTTCCTTACTACATGCCATGGACAATTCCTTCCACATTCCTGTTTCCCTGTGCAGCTATCTCCGTCTTTAATGACTTTGCTGTCGACGAGACATTAAGCCCCAGATGCATGATTTCCTTGCACCGTGCACCATGTGTCGATTGCGTACGGATATATGTCATTTAAAAAATAATTGCCCTACGAGTACAATTTCCACCCATTCGCCAGTTTTGTTCATCCCGTATACTGTAATATATATATTTATTTATATATTTATACAATCACTAGCTATATCGGAAGTCGAATGCTAAAGATGTCAGTAATGACTCAGTAGAGCAAACTACTTACACCTACCACATGCTTACCTCTAGGCTGTGGAAGGACAAGTGAATACTTTTGAGATCAACCTTGGAAAAATATCACTGGCCGTAACTGTATGTGCTCCCAATTAATTCGGCAAAGAATAAATAAAAACGTTCGTAAGACTCGGCGTTTTATTGCCAGCGTAATGTTTAGATTAATTCAAGTGAGATTTGTGTTTCTTGTTTTATTCACATTATAGTGAGAGACTCCTATATTCGTAACACATTCACATGCCTAAAGGCTTTTCTATTTCACTTGTACGGCACACAAATAAAGTGATCAAATCTGCGGTAATGTAAAATTTACATTTGGTGGAAGGATACAATATAATTAGGGACGTAGATCCTAAGCAGAATTTTTAATAATGCTCAGCTCACCGTGATCAGTATACAAAGCAGCTATAATGGCTCACAGTTGACTGATGAACCACCGTCCTCCCTCGGCAGCACCCTGGAGGCCTAGACGGCAGCCAGCCTAGTCTGCTGCGCATGCGCCGAGGTGTGTACCCCAGGCCCTGTGGCTGGAGGAGGGCAGAGTAGTCGGCCGACAGCTGCGAGATGAAGACATCACCGCGGGCCGCGCCACTCTTTCATTAGAGACTCGAACCCGGCACTCGTAAACTTGCAGACCCGCACTGCAACAACCACCTATCTCCCCGGTGGCCACAAAAAAAACTCAGAAAACTTTCTCCTACTCGCTCCCCACTCTTCCCGCCAGAACGAGTTTCTTTTCTTCCTTCCCANCGGCCGACAGCTGCGAGATGAAGACATCACCGCGGGCCGCGCCACTCTTTCATTAGAGACTCGAACCCGGCACTCGTAAACTTGCAGACCCGCACTGCAACAACCACCTATCTCCCCGGTGGCCACAAAAAAAACTCAGAAAACTTTCTCCTACTCGCTCCCCACTCTTCCCGCCAGAACGAGTTTCTTTTCTTCCTTCCCATTCCGCGCACTTAGCACAGTCGGCAAGTCGACCTTTCCACCAGTCGCCGAACAAAGAGAGGTCCTCTGACCCCAATTCTTTTCTTAATTATCACTCAACTCGCCCTCTTTAATTCCCTTTCACGGCAGTTCGGTATCTGACGACTGTTCACTCCTGTTTCGCGCTTCTGTCGAAGAGCTGTCTTTAAGAACAATGTTTTGCTTTTTAGAGGCACAGAAAAAGTGCCTCACGCGCACAAGTGTCTTATAGTCTCTGCATCACAGGCAATTTATTCATGCCTAGTATTTTAATTTTGCAGTACCAAACTATGGGACTACAATAGATAAATACAGTACTTAATTTTGCTTGTGGGAATTGTATAAAAAAATTCAATGAAATCACGTACCAAATAATAGAATTTCAGAGACAGAAAACGATCTCTACTGGATGTTTACCGCTTTATGGAATGGTTTAAAAATAATTGTCGACAAATGTAATTTTTCCTTTAAAAAAATGCTTCCCCGTATACGCTAAAAGTCAGTTAGAATTATAATTTACAGTTGAGAGTTCTGGGACTCTTGAGATTGCGATAAGCATTTATGATTGCCGTCGAATCAGTTTTTCGCACCCTATTAGTACGCCTTTGGGTTTCACTTCAAATGTTCTGTAACCTTGACCTTGAATATAATTTACACTATTAAAATATCGTGACTCGAAAACTGAGAAAACAAATATGACTTTTCTTGCCGCTCTATTTTGAATCTTAACATCGTGACTTATCCAAAACATATTTCACAAAAAAACTTTAAAAATTAAAAACAGTTTACATTTTATTGTACTTTTTACCTCTAGGGTTTGTGCTGGACGATGCCACTGGTCGGCGGCTTTTCTCGGGGATCTCCCATTTACCTTGCCCTTGCATTCCGGCGCTTCTCCATACTCACCTCGCTTCACCCTCATTGGCTCTCAACATCTCGATGTTAAGAGCCGCCCAAATCTCTTCGTTCACTCACTCACTTTATCTCTTCACCTGTAACGGCTACTATCTCTAATCTCTTTGACGACCAACAGTCGAACATTTTCTAATATTTCTAACAATTTAAATACAAGCTTTTCCTCTAGTGTTCGTGTTAGTGGCGACTATAGTAAAAATACAATTTCAAAATTGTCTTATTTCCAAAAGTTATAAAATTAAAAAATGAAACTTTTAATTTCTGCCAGTTAATGGCCTAAGCTTTACCTCAAATATATATTCGCCGTCTTAAATTGCATTGAAGTAATTTACGTATTTGAAAAGTGTTGTGATAAAAAATAATTTTAAAAGATCTTTGTTACAAAAATTTGCTTTATGATAAAAAGTATAAGGCATTGAATCATTATTATTACTCTCAAGTGTAGGTCGTAATTCGTCTAACCTTTGATGAGGTGATGATAGTTCATCACTTGGTTTAATTTTTCTCTCCAAGTACACTTTTATTCGTAACCTTTCAATCTCTTCTGTCAGAATTTATTTATATCGCAATTCAACCAATGTAGTTTTCGCTTTGTCACTGTAGATCCACCCCCTACAACTTTTCACCTTCGTTCGACACACCTCCCCGTAATTCTATTCATCCGGGCATTGGAAACTTTCAAAGGCCACACATCGACTCATAGTAGTCAGTTTCCGCCACATACTAAAGTGAGAACGACTCAACAGTCAAGCACGTATTTGTATGCACACTCCTATACGACACTGAATAAGCTGTCGAATCCGCCCCAGATTTAGCACTCTCACCTACCTGGAATTCTACCCTGCTAACGCACTTTCCTGTCAACCGTAGATGAACTTCGTCGATAATGTGCATTCTACATTGTGGTGGGCACAATTCTGTAAAAATATCGTTTTCCCGTGAGCACGTATCGTAAATCACTGGATCTTCTCTGAATGCTATGGGAAATTAAAGCAAACTGGGCCGTCGTTCTTGTGAATTTGTAACATGAACATGCCTGCTTCCATTGGCTTCTGGACCAGACCCTTTAAGATATCTCTACTCTGGAGGGGATTTGTGATCGAACGTGGCGTAAAACGCGTTTGGAACGAAGAAACTGGCCCAGTTTTGGGTACTCACTATCCATTGCACACTCGCACTCTTTCTGATGTGTGTCGTTACTACCGGTTGTCTACCGGCGTCATACCAGCATCGGTAGTAATGTGTCAGGTCAGATAGCAAACATTTAATACACTTGTAGTGAAGGAACAACTACGATATGTTTACATCGGTATAAGGCAGTGCATTGCCTGCGAAACATTTTGAACCCAGTGTAAGAAAACAAATTTTTTTTTAGAATATCTGTAAATCGATCTCGGGATTACTAAAGCATACAGAATTAAAACATATGGGTGGTGTTCCTCATGCCGGAATTCATTTATGAACTGCTTACGATGACATGATATTTTAGAAATAATTACATTCAAATATTACCTCCGCCCCATAGCCACTTCAGCATTAGACTATGTAGCCTAATTGCTTTTTAATCTTGAGTTATGGCAGAAGCCTCCACTACCAAATTGAGTGCTGACGATGTCAAAAAACGATCCCGCAGAGAAAACTAGCAACGGTTTGCACCTTATGTTAGCTTTTTTTAAAGCAGGCTGCAGCTATCTGCATGAGATGGAGATGGATCTAATTACATTATCGACCCCAACTTTCTGCCCAGCATTCTGCTTACGGGGTTTACCTTAATCACGATGTAATTGGAAATAACAGCTAGCTGTAAAATCCACCTTCACACTTGTATAAAATAAGCTCTAACATTTATAACCATTGTGTGCAATTTACGAACCCTACCTTGGACTTTGAACCCGTTCTATTGTTTCTGCATAGGGAATGCTAACTGTTACACTTGAGCCAACCATGTAAAATAGTTTAAAAAATATGTAAAATACCAAATACATCACTCTAATTTGCTTTATTATACTGAACCAAAGGTCAAAATGATGCAATAAATTTCCTTATAAAAATATTTAATACAAATTATAACCAATGATTATTTAGAGGGTACACTATAAACATAAGGCTCCTTCTTTTTCCAAATGAAGGGGATGATACTACCTGTCAAACTTTTACCGATAACATATCTCCATTCAATAAAATTTTAACCAGTCTATTGTTAATAGTAGAGGAATTATGGGGACTTTGGTTCATAGGGACTTGGGACCGGAGCGTCAGAGCTGTTAGTGTTCTGTCATTACGAACGGCTGGTGGCCATCTTAGATCCGGGTGGCCTTGACCTTGACCTTAATGCCGGTGATCTTTGATCTTGACATCGGTGACTATTGACATTGAAAATGCAAAAAATCAAGAAAAACCCCAAAATGTTTGTTTCAATTCCTTTTAAATCCTTTAAAGAATTATTTTTAAAACGTAATATTAAAAACGTATTATTAAAAAATTTATAATATTAAAAGATTTATTTTAAAAAACTTACATTTCCGGAGGTTTCTCTCACCACCAACACCCTTCAACTATACCCAATCTGTAACGTGCGGCCATCTTGTTTTTTGTTTAAAATTTGTTTATACATTGATGGAGGACGCCATATTGTATTTGTTACATTGGTTTATAAATTGTTGGAGGACGCCATCTTGGATTTTTTAGTTTGTCATTTGTTTAAACAATGCTGGAGGTCACTCCAGCACCACACCAAGCAGACGACTTACCCCCTCTACTCATCATTTCAATACATTTTATTGCACCACCAATGATTCTTATTGGCTAATTTTCCCAACCCCAAACACAAATTATTGACCTTCATTTGACCAATAAGTCGGTAAGTCTCCTTCCCCACCAACCCTCATCAATACTCATTCTGCCATCTTGGTTTCTTTGTTTGTCATTTGTTTATATTTTCAACACCTATGTGGCACTAGTGTATTAATAACCGATTTCGTCACCAGACGACCTGCCTGTTTAGCCACCAGGCGGCCGCCATTTTTTTAACGTTTTTAATGTATAAGTGAAGCTGTCGGTGCCCTTCGTATTAGATTCTATTTTCAAAACACATAGATAGCGTTAATTTCTCGATTTCACTGCCAAGCGAGCTATCGGTACACGCTCATTCTGACAATTCAGCCGCAAAGTGAGCTGTTGGCACTCATATTTGTTTCGCAGACATACAAATACGTGCAATTTTTCATCATATTAGAAATAATATTTTTCCAATCAGCGGTATACCTACATGTATAATTTATTTAACCTATAATTTTTAGTATTAAAAATTTAATTAACACCAATCAAAAATAATTTTTCTTTTTAATTCTAATTAAATTACCATTGAAATAGAGTATTTATTCTGTTACCCCTCACCCCACCACTTTAGTCTGACCAATTATTCACCCACGCTTAATCCCTTACCACTACCGCTTTTGTTTTCAGTTAGTCTGCCAGAGCGTGCAAGTGTGGGGAAAGTATACAATTGGGAAAAATGTCAACCTTCACCATAGTTTTTCGTCTGATGCCAGAGGTCACAGATCGCTCTCTCGCTACTGTAGCACTTCGTTTGCATTCATTAAATGTGTTCGAAGACACAAAAAGTAAGAATATTCGAATAATGCAGTGACATATAAATGTGTAAAATGAGGCATGGCATTTGCAAGGTACGATAACTTGCAGAGGCATGCATAAACCTGCGTAGCTGTAGGACCATCAACTGCCAAAATCCGTCGCGTACAATATTATGCTCAGTGGCGTACGAGTGTACTTCCCACAAAACCAAGGGTTCAGAATGAGCATCCAACATCGTGCCAGCAACCAACAATACCAAGAATCGTGGCAGGGTCTGGGTTTGTTAATGTCAATTTTTTCGTGGAGAACCAAACTGTATTCCATCACAGTCTAAAGGCATATGCCTCCTCAACGAGAGCGGGTATTCGAAGGTTATTTGCACATGTTTAACTCGAATGGGGGAAAATCATCGCTGCTGGATCTCCACATAAACACACTACCAATAAAATTTAATATGTGGCTTAAACGGAGCATTGCAAAACCGACCACATTCAGCGA